>CAIGRQ010055861.1:0-12489 GCA_903798375.1 Fraxinus sp. D2006-0159 | reverse complement strand
ATTTTCATTTTCCACAGCCGCGTCGATGCAACACTTCTAAATTATGTACCCATTTATGCATTTATTTAAGAATGATACAAATTTTATTTTTATAATTGTGTTCAAGCAGTTGATGATTAAATCAAATAGTTGGTGATTTATATTTCATTTTCTTTATACAACCAGATTATTTGAAGTAAATAAATTATTGATATGGATCACCGACATTTTAATATTAATATCTACTTTATGGTATTTGTATGCATTGAATTAATATTATTCGACAGCTAGTTATTTATATATTTTTAAATTATTCTACGTTAATTTGTAAAAGTTACGAATAAAATGTCATTAGTTATATTTATGTAGTGTTGCTGTAAATGTTAAAAAATTTAATTATGGCATGGAACCGAAAGGAACCGAACCGACCCGAACCGAACCGAACAGAACCGAACCCGAACGGTTCCATATATACTTTTTGGTATTTGTATGCATTGAATTAATATTATTCGACAGTTAGTTATTTATATATTTTTGAATTGAGTTACGTTAATTTGTAAAAGTTACGAATGAAATGTCATTAGTTATATTTATGTAGTATTGCTGTAAATATTAAAAAAATTAATCATGGTACGGAATCGAACCCGAACGGTTCCTTAATTATATTTGGACCCGACGGTTCCATTTATTAAATACCCAAAAATTTTGGAACCGAACCAACCCACGGCCAGCCCTATCAAAAATTTTATAGGTCCCAATTTATCTGTTATCACATATTTTCAAATTTCGAGGTCACTAATTATATCGAGATCACAAATAAAAAAATATATGTCACGATTTATTTATCGGTCACACATTTTCAAATTTGCTGGTCACAATTTATCTATCGGTTATACATTTTCAAATTTGCTGATCACAAATTATCGAATTTTAATATCACAGTTTAATAGTTAGTCACGGTGAACCAAATAGTTGGTCACATACATCAAACACCTCACCCTCGATCCACTACCAACACTTGGTCACAAATCAACCAAATAATTGTTCACAAACACTATTCCGCCGCCGCCACTACAACAACAGCACTACAACAACACCACCACCATTAGATCCAATACACTACCAATAAAAATCATCACAACCACCACTGTCATCGTCGCCACCAGACACCACCGCCACCACCACCACCACCACCATCATTTTTGTAGCACCATCATCACCACGCCGCACCCGCAACACCACCACAAACAGATTACACCAACCCGTCACAAGACTCACCACTACTGCACGTATCCTACATAGGGATCACCTCACCACCATCATCATCTTAATTGCACCGTAACACCACCACCATCGCCAACACCACCAACAACAACAGAAAAGCACTATCGCCGCCGTCAGAAACGCACAACCATCACCAAAACGAACCGCCACCACCATTTTGCAACCCACAATAACATGTACCCCTAAACAACCACAACTACCTCACTACCATAACCACCAGAATGCTGCGAGCGGGGCGCTCACATCGCCGCCACCTTCTGCGAGAAGGAAAACTTTGTGCGACGACACACGAACCTACCATCACCGCACCACCGACGCTACCGTGTGAACCATCGACCATCACAAATCGGAGAAAATTTCAAGGCAACTTAAAATTTCTAACATTAGGAAATGAAATACGATCGAATAAAAGTTATAAGGATCTTAACTATATCGATTTTGTATTTTTCTAAGTAGGCCTCGAAAAATCAGGCGTCGCACTGAATACCACTTAATAGTTCACGGATTATCAATTTAACGATTTTTAAGTTATCGAATTGTTGTTACTTATCCGTTTTTAGTTTTGACCCTACGTACACAATTAATCAGTCAAAAGCATCAAGTCACTTTTAATTGTTTTTAGATGATTAAGCATACATGTGATTAATAGAATACAAACTTATTATATTAATATATTCATTATAACTAAAATTCATTTCAAGTGCATATATTTATTATTTAATATATACTCTCTATATATAAAAAGAGCCTATAAAATGGAATTTGTTGTTTTAACGGCAAGACTGACGGAATTTTTTTATTTTTAACGGAATACTTTTTTTTCCATTAATTTAATTATTTCCATTAAGTCCATTAAACGTGTAAAAAACCGATTGAGTTACTTTCCAACTTCAGGCCCGTTAATTGACAGGCCCCAGGAGGTAAATGAAACGTTCGTTGGCCCATTCAATTATAGGCAAAAGTTTTTGTGCTTCACTCATTAAATCGTATATAAATAATAAATTATATATATATATATACACACACATGTACCTATGAAATAATATTATAATAAATGTATCATTAATGATAGATTAATTACGATTTAACTTCATGTAGTCTCCTTTTAAATATAGAGTTCATTTTTTATGTTGGAGTACTCATAATTTTATATCAATTTAATTTAATCACTTAAAATCGAGCTAGTCTACAAATATAATAAATATTATTTTATATCGTAATTAATCTACCATTATATTAATGCAATCTTTAATATATTATATTATATAATTGTAATAAAATTACATTTATGCATGTGAGCTTCGATTTTAAGTAGTAAATTTAATTTAGATAATGTAATTGAAGTAATTAAATTTAATTTGATTAATATAAAATTATACGTACTTCAATATAAAACAATGAGCATTACACTTAAATGGATATTAAATTAAGTTACGTATATTAAATGGTACTATATTAAATATATAAGAATAGAAATGACATATAGCTAAATATATAATAGTAAATTAGTATTCAAAAGTTTCTCATCAATCCACACTTTTAATATATTGTAAATAACAAATAATTTAATGAATTCTTTATTATTCCTCCCAAAAGGGTAAGCCCTTATTTGGATAAGCTTAAAATGTGAATTAAAATTTAAGTCGAAATCAACAATTAATTTTGATTATTAAACCAAATGAGGGATAAATACTCAACATAATGTAATATAAGTTGACTAGGTCTCATGTAATTGACTTGTTTTGAACTTATTCGAATACTAAAAAAGTGAAAGGTCTAAATTTCAAAGGCCATAAAAATTCCATCCTATCATTTTGGTTGCTTCCACCCTGCCTATCTGTAAGACTGTAAAAATATAGGAGACGAGTGTATATTTGGGGGGAAACGTAGCATTTCCCATAACATAATGGTGTCTATAATGGACACGTGGAGGCCCTCTATCATAACCCGTAGATTTGGTGTGTGGGACTTACCTCAGTAATTGATGGTTCATATGGTTTTACATGCGTATTATTCTAGTTGAACATGGCTACCCCACTGACCTTACATCTAGAGGTGGGCGTGGGTTGGGTTGGTTTTTGTCCCAACACAACATGATCAGTTTAATCTAAAATCAAATCAACCCAACCTGCGTAAATATTGAAATCCAACTCAATTAAGTGTCGGTCGGTATGTCAAAGACTATGTTATGCATTCAAATATTTATACATACAAAAATATTCCTATTAGTATTGTAAATCAACAACTATCAAGCACGAAAGAACGAAAGATGAGGTAGTATTCTGATAAGTGTAATTTTTACACTTATTCGAGACCTAAAATAACTACATTTGATAGTTCTCTTGATAAAATATATCTTAAATTGTTGTATTTTATGTTATATATGTAAAACTTAATGATTGAACGAAGAATCGAAAGAAAGAAGTAAAAATTGATGAAAAAATGGCGAAATCTAAAATTTGAGGACAAATTGAAAATATTCAATAGTTGATCCGAACAAAAATATGATACTTGAAAGATTTTTATGAAACAATTGGATGAGATTAGAACTCAAAAAGAAATGAAAGATGATAAAAATCAATTTTCAATTGCACAAGTTATATTTCAGATTTCTAGTCGAAATTTGAAACCCATTTTTGGCATAGTATAATATCCGAATTGGAAAAATTATAATTCTATCAAAGTTGTATCTCTTTGAGTTAAATTTCTAATACACTTTGAATCACATCAATCGAATATTGAAAGAGGAAGTTCTGATCAAAATACTGACTGCTATGCAAAGACTAAAAAATCCCCGACAACGACCCCAAAAATTTGATCGTTTGATTTTCCGTAAGTGAATGTGATCGTTATCAAGTAATAAAGTAGTGAATAGAGTGTCGAACCCGCTGGACCATGTGTTTAATCAAGTTAAAATTAATTACAACTTAATCAAACAACAAACACGTTTTGTGATTTTTTTTATACAAATCCCAAAATTTATCAATTAAACTAATTAAAGTAAATAGATGTGTTTTTGAAATTTGTGAGATACATTATTAAGATGTCGAATCCTCCTTATTATTAAATTTTTAGTATAACAATTAAAATGATAATTTGAAATCATTCATGTTGGTCAAAGTTTCTAATTTAATTAAAAGCTTCTCTTGATAACGATCAAATCTATTCCCCTCATGTGACATTTCTATCTCTCGATGAAAGATACAAATATGATAAATGCATTAACAAATTCCAGAATATCTATTGAAATCATATAAAGTATAGATGTATATTTCTATCATCTATTGAACATTGCAATGTTTATTATAAAGTGCTTAAATCCTATTGTCTCTCCCGATAACAATAAAATTAACTAACAATTCAATTGGTGATCAAACAATTGAAAAAAATGAGAAAACGATAATAAACATCCACAAATCAGATCAAATTAAAGTCAANACATTGCAATGTTTATTATAAAGTGCTTAAATCCTATTGTCTCTCCCGATAACAATAAAATTAACTAACAATTCAATTGGTGATCAAGTAATTGAAAATAACAATAATAAATATCCACAAATCAAATCAAATTAAAGTTAAAATAATTAATTAAAAACTAAAAATATCGTAACAAGGGTTCATCTCATCCCAACAATGTATAAAACTAGTCAGCATATTGAAATTACAAGAAATAATATTTAAGTGAAAAGACAAAACTCGAATTTTTTGATAAATTGAGAAGATGAATATGAATTTTGAAATCTTGAATCTCTTCAATGATTTCTTGATGAATCTTCATTTGTGCATTCTCTTCTTTGTCCAAAAATCATATTTGAATCTTCCCTTGATTGAATTCTTACAAATTTCCTTCAATTCTTTCACAAAAATTATGAATTTTACTCATTTGATGATAATAATTGATGAATATTGGAATATAATATGTACATGAGATGTCTCTAATATGTATTCTGTTGTTATATATTTGTAGAAGTCGAAAATTGGCTGAAAATCACATCTAAATTGACTTCCAAAAGAGTTCCAATCGAATAAGGAAAGTTCCTTTTGCCCCCGAATTTTTTAGTCTCTATTCAGCAATCAGTATTTTGACCATAACTTCCTCTTCCGATATCCGATTGATGCGATTCAAAGTGCAATAGAAAGTTAACTCAAAGAGCTAGCTACAACTTTGATAGAAATATGATTTTTGGAAGATGAGGATAGACAATAATGTCTGAAAGCTTGAAAATGTATTAAAGTATGTTTGATTACCAATATTTTTCATAGAAAATGTATTTTTTTCATCCAAATTTCTACTTTTATTCTGTTTGACCGGCAGTTTTTTCCATGAAAACATTTGCTGACTTTTGGTCACGTGACCATACTGTCCTCGAGATCAAGGAAAATATTTTCTTTAGTGGTAGTAAGATTTTATTTCTCAGGAAATTCTCTCTCTCTCTCTCCAATCTTTCTCATCTAACTACCAATAAAAATGGACAAGTATAATATTTTTTAGGTTGAAAATTAAATCAATCAAATACATTTAATTAATAATTTTCATACGTTCTAGGCAATTGAATTGTTTAAATTTTATTTTATTTTGATGCAAATTTCATACTCGCAATCAAACGCACTAATTTCAATACACACTAATTTAATTAGTGTATTGCATTTAGGATTTATAAATTGTTTTATTACCGACATATATACTCTCTTTTTTTAACTTCATTTTCAACGACAAACGTGCAGTTCAGGTGAAGATTTTTGTCCAAACGTTGACGAAATTTTCTCTTCTGGAATGAAATAAATATTTAGTTTGAAAAAAATGAGTAAACAAAATGGTGGTCCAACCTGAGCTTAATTTTTAACGCAAAAATAGGACCAATAATTTTAAGTTTTTGAAAAATGCCGTCAAAGCTAAGCTTGATGGTCAATTAAACTTTTATAAAAATTAATCATACGATTCAAAAGTAATTTTTAAATCTTAAAAGCTACTTTTAAATTATTCAAAAATCACGTCAAACGGGTCATAAATCCGCCACGCAACCCTTATAAATAAAATTTTCAAAATTTACGGGACAAAAATCTTATTTCTAAAATTACTGAAAAATAGTAGAATATTTGATTAAATTTAAATCACTTGACTCCTCATTTTTTTATTTCAATTAAGCACAACTTATTGCCTTGATCAGTCCTAAACGTTATTCTAAACCATGGAGTCTTCAATCTATATCATTCTTCATTCGAATCCAAAATTGCCTTTAATTTTTACTCAAAATTTCGAAGCCTTAGATAATCCTTTTCCATCTGCAACATGACCTGTGAAGATCAACTGTGATTGTTCACAGCTAAGCGTAGAATTTTTTTTCTCTACAAAAGTTCGATCTGTGCAATTTCGTTCATAAATCATCCTATTAACAAGCCTTTCAAGCGATTACACGTTCAAGATCAAGCTACAAGCCCAACCCCTAAACCAACTACAACTATGGGCTCACACAAGAAGAACCAGTCGCGCCATACCGCACCATCACTGAAGTTGTCGAGCCCTTGGTCATTCAAAATAGCTAACTAGATACCCAAGGACCAAAACGGGTCAGTTGCTATATTCTGAAACGATCATCAGCCAAAAACATGATTTTGCAATGATGTTATGTTTCATATCTTCTATTTTGTTTATAACCAATGTCAAAACTGATTACTTTTTCATTACAGTCAGGGCTAAGGTGTATGTGTTACAAAGTTCGTTGAGTACGTAATCAACGGGGAGATTCAGCAAATAGCCAAAGTTTTAGTTCCCTCAAGTGCTAGAACAAGCCTCACATGTCACTGTTCAAGTATGGAAACGAAAAACGAAGTGGAGATTGTGAAACTGATTCTGACCTCGTACCGAGGAGTGTGGAAGATGGTCGACAATACATAGATGTATCAGGTTAACAATTATGCAGTTGTATCAGGTTAACAAATTAGGCACGTTTTGAATATTTTACAAGGGGATGGGGGAATTTGTTCTGAATTGTAGGTATATTTGTTGCTGGACAGGAATTTTGAGTAGTTTTCCACACTAAACAATTCAGATATACCAGTTTATCAACTCTCAAGTGTGATTAACAAAAGAATAATACCAATCGCAACACAATCAGACGATCAATGTATTGATCGATGTATCCCTAATGTATTTTGAAATTGAGAACTTTTATTGATAATATTGAAAATGATACAATTTTGAAATTAATATTGTTACGGGCCTGAGTCAGGCCCGCCACCTCACCTGCCATGTGTCGGTAGGGATTGTCCCACACCGCGCCACGTGTCAGTTGAGGTGATTACGCATGGGACGAACTGACTACACAAGCCGAAGCGATCACTTTGGGGACGAACTGGCCATACGCTAACAAAGAAACCGAACTCATCCGCGATACCTTGCAGATGCAAAGGCACGTACTCCGCTTCTACAACTTCGCTCCTGCCTCGCCTCGCCCCAACAAAGATCTCTCATACAAAAATCCCCCAAAGTCAAATCCCTGATTGATGGGACGTGTGGCAGGACCAAAACGGTCAAATTCAGCTGCTTTTGTCAGAAACATTCAATACCAACCAACCTATGGAAAGATAGATTGACACCTAGAATGAGACTAGTCCTAAGGATCTCATAACGCGTGCTTCCTCATCCGACGGCTCTCCTCTTCCCACCCTTGGTATAAATGCACCCTACTTGTGCCTAAAGAAAGATTTGAATCTCATTTTTTCTACTCCGACTATAGCGCTAACTTGTGCAAATTTGGTATCACTTTCTCTCCCCCATACATTAGCATCTTTACCATAATGCACCCTTTCTCCGGCAGGTGTTCCACCGTCGGTGAATTATTTTCTGGTTAAACATAAACTGACTTAACTGTCGGAGTGCTCGCGACCGCTCCCAACCCTCCCGGGAGAGACCACGGGCGACGACGCAGTGCTACGTGTGCAGGGAAGAGTTGACCTGAAGATTTCTTCTGTTGGCTACGTCGGAGCCATTTTACGAGGTCAACAAATATTGTTAACAATTTTTGAAATAGATGCATCTTTTAAAGTATTAATATCTTTAAAAGAAGGGAGATTTGTAAATTTGAAAACAAATTCTTTTTCGAAAATATTTGTAGTTAATCATTTTGTATCAGCAATAAAACGATAAATTTGAACAATGAAAGGGGTTCCAATAATTACTTCCTGGTCTAAATCTTTTACCAAATAAAAGATATCTTTGAAACAAATATAATTACAAACATGAGTTTTTGAATGTTTATATTGAATATTGAGTTTTTTGCCACTAGCACCATAAAGTCGCAAAGTGGTTTTTTCAAAGTATTTTGTAGGGATTAATCATTCCCTAATGCAATTTTGATCGGCACCAGAGTCTATTAAAACTCTAGTATGAAGTTTGAATTCTTTATTGACTACAATAGTCATATTGCAATACCATTTTTTAAGTTGAATTCTACTGATAACATTGACTTTTCTTCTTCGGGGAGAGAATGAGAAGCTTTTGACTGATGAGATTTGGTACTAGATTTAGAACAATGATATTTTGAATCAAAATTTGAATGATAAGCATGAGAAGTACTATCATCAGATGAAGAGGATGAAAGATGTTCTAAATCTTTAATTTGAAGATGAATACCTTCCATTTTGACATCTCGCATTTGTTTTTCGAGACTGGAAAATTGAGCTTTCATAGTATTGATTTTAAATCAGAACTAGTAACTTTGGATTTTTCATTTTGAAAACGTTTCAAAACATCTTGAATGTTGAATTATTCAGGAATTGAAGTTGAAGGTAAAAGAGTACTGAACTTATTTTTCAATCTTTGATCAAGAATATGATCAATGATTTCTTTAATAAGTTCTTCTTCATTGGTAAGAACATTTATGATTTTACAACCACAAATCTCTTTACTTTGAGAAGAGGATGACGATGAATTTGAACTATTATCAAAATCAGAATCTTCTTGAATTTGGTAATTTTTTTCAATTTCAGAATTTGAAGAATCAGTATCAGATTCAGAGTTAATGAGATTAAGAAGTTCGAGTTTAAAGTCTTCATCACACTGAAGATTACTAATATTTCCCTTCAGAGGGCACTTGTTTAAATAATGACCAGACTTGTCACATTTCGAACAAATAACATTTGAAGTTCTTTTCTTTGAAAATCCTTTAGAATGATATTTTTGAAAATTCTTTTTCTTTTCGAAATAGTTTTGAGAAGATCTTTTCCTCATATGAGAAGGAATTTTCTTTTTGTTTGATCTTGAAGGAGGGATAATTTTCTTAAATCCATATTGTTCACAGAATGATCCAAGTTCTTTGTGGCTATCAGACCATTCTGATTTCAATTTGGCTTTGAGTTTAAGATTAGTACGGAGAGCTAATCCTTCTCGATTAACGAAACTGATTGATTCTCCATAAGTAAGATCATCATAAGGAATAGTATTATCACGATCTCTTTTGATAGTGTTTCTAACCTTCTCGACGAAAAGCTTAGGAAGTTCAGAAATAAATCTTTCTTTCCAATATGGTTGTTCACAATCATTTCGAAGTAAGAAACGAGTTAAAAACAAGTATTTATACCATCTCTTGTAGAGTAGGACAATTTAGATTCATAAGAATTTGAGAATAATGTTCTTGAATATCAGTGGGAATTCCAATGAAATGTTTAACAATGCTGTAGACTAAGCTTGCAAAACTATCATTAGTGCCATCACTTTTGACAGAAGATACAATCTTATCTCTATCATCAGTAACGAGATAATCGAACTACCAATTTTTGAGTTGTCCGACAAAACCATAGACAAGATTATTAGTTGCAATATGTTTATCACAACCTTTAGAAATATATGCATTAAAACAGATACTCATTTTGTCAAGCATTTGAATAGTTTGATACTCGGATAATCCATCTAGATTCCATTCTATGATAGAATCTCCATCGTATTTGAATTGTCTTTTGTCTTTCTCCTCAAAGAGTAAATTAGGAGGAATATGACGAGGATAGTAAGTTGCAACTTTTGAATATTGAACTTTTTGTCCACGGAGCTTATTGACTTGTAGACCAGTTTCTTCAATGAAATGAGATTCTATTTTGTCAATAGTATTAATATTTTTTGAAAAAGTGGATAATTTTGAAAATTGAGAAGCAAGTTCTTTGAAAATACTTTCTTTTGAATCGAGTTTCTTAGGAGAAACATCGTGAAAATGGCAGAAAAAGGAGCAGACATTATCAACTACTTTCTTCTTTTTACCTTTATCAATTTTTGAAGAATCAGAAGTTTGAGTTTCAGATTCAAAATTTATTTCAATCCTGTTGTGTTGAGTACACATAGATTGAATAACAACATTCGTTTAATTGTTCTGAGATAAAGCATTTTTGATATCTTCTGCATGAACAAAAGAATCATCAATACGATCAATCTTTTTGAAAGGACATGCAAGAATTTATGTATTCCCATGAGAAATAATAATTTCATCCATGTGAGGATGAGAAGATTGAATAGTTTCACCCGAAGATTTTTTTTAGAAGAAGAAGTCTTTTGAATAGTCTTTTTCTTAGGATATTTTTTGAAAACTTTGAAATGTATCCATCCATAAAAACTAATATTTTCTTGGGATTAATCAAATTCTTCCCAATAAGATTCAATTTGTTCTTTTGAAAAAGGTTTTTTGATTAAATGTCCAAATTTTCTAACTTCTGGAGTTTGATCGGTCTTGAATTCATTTCTTCGATCAATTTTTGAAGAAATAACATTACATTGACGATCAAGTTTCTCATATTGAGGAGGAACCATATCTGATAAAGTAGGAGAAGTAGGAGGTTCCGAATCTTCTTCCTTATTAGACGTTTCATTTTGAAAAAGAAGGTTTTGGAATTTCTGGATTAAAATTGACTCCTTTTAAAGAGCAAGCTGAAAATCTAGTTGATTGAAAATAATCTAATCTAGATCTATCATCAGATCTAGAAGAGAAAGATCTTTGAAAAATATTTGAAGAAGATGGTTTATCAAAAATGACTTTGACACTTCCATCAGGAATAATTTGTTCAGGATTTCTTCTAACGGGGATTGGAACTGGATTTTGTACATTCTCAAAATCTCATTCTAAACCACTTGCTTGAAGATTCCAAGGAATACACTTAGGAATCATGATATTTGAATGAAGTGGATTAACTTCCACCAAGAGACTTTCATCCCCATGAGAAGATCTAAGAGCACGAATATTGAGTTGAGTATTCAAGAGCTTATAATATACTCGGTATATTAAAGCAAAGGCTCTTGAACTGTCATCAATATCGAAATTTTTGGTTTGAATTCTAAAATTGAGAGCATTAAGTACAGCTCCATCTTGAAGGCTGACTGAAAAATTTGGATAACATTTTGAAAATATTGGACCACTCTCGAGATTAGAATTAAGCATGGACATCAACGAATGTTCAAACCTTAGGAGTCTTTTGTCTCCTAAAGTAATAAAAACGGGAATGTCTAAACCAAGTCTAAATAATGGTTTGACGGCAATTTGAACAAGACCAATATAAAGATATTGAAATTTCTTGTTGTGGGCTTGTATAGCATCTTTTGAAAGTAAATTGATAGGAGTAATATATTCCTTAACAGAAATAGTTTGCTCCAAAGTTTTGATAACATTATTTTGAGTAAAATTAAACTTTCCTATCTCGTAGATAGAACCATTGTCCACCTTTGGGGATAGTCCAATTTTGAAATTTTTTTTCAATTTGAGCAGTTTGAAATTCTTTTGAATTGATATCATTTGATGCAACATAAAAGACAAAATTAAATGATATAAAAGAAAACAATAATCTTACCACTGTAGACACAATGTTACAGGTTAGACCAACGCTTCTCCAAAGCCTACAAAGAGGGACCACCCTAAACGCCTACCCCGACTCACACAGGCTGACAAAACCTCTATTCAGCAGACATCCATGACTACACATCAGTTTCACGTTTGACACAATAACAACGGTAGTTTAACACAGTTACTCTCACAACAAACAATTATGACTCTAATACCAAAATGGGCCAAGGCTAGGGGACGGTTGTGGATCTGAAGGAGAAATAGTGTCAAAACAAAAGGATGTATTTTGAAATTGAGAAATTTTATTGATAACTAGTTGGAGGCACGTGCAAGGCACGTGCTGTGGTATAGTTGGCTATGCAATAGCGTTGACTGATTTTTAGTTATTTTTGAAAACATCGCTAATTAA
>CAIGRQ010055859.1:0-12843 GCA_903798375.1 Fraxinus sp. D2006-0159 | reverse complement strand
AAAAAAAAAAAAAAAAAAAAAAAAAAAAAAGCAACTGCTCACTGCATAAATTTCTTAATAATCACTATAAGATGAATTTTCATTGATGATGAAAGATACTAAAGGAAAGTGCATAGAATCTTCTTCTCTCTTTTTCTACACTTGTGAACCCCAATCTTCATGAGGCGAGTTACCGTCTATAATCCCAACAATGGCACGTGACTAACAAACATTAATGCCACTTTTGGTTCACTGTCACTGCTCTAGGTAGTATTAGCACAAAATTATATCGGATCAACTTAATCTGGTATTTGGCAAAAAAAAAATTCACCATTTCAGAGTTCAATACAACATGCAAAGTCCACAATCTTATCCAACATTTGGTAATAAGGTAAACTCATCTGAATGGTGATGTTAGTTATATGCTAATGAGGGTCTTCTTTTAGAAATGAATTCAACCACAATGATCTCTCGATCAAACAAATTGTAAAAATGTATTGAATGAAGATGAAAATCCACTACATGCACCCAATTTTCATATTCACAGTTATGCTATCTGCAAATCAAATACAAGTTGAAACTATTTTCAGGATTATGGGCCTTAACTGAAGTTTATCCAATGCAATCCAAAAACCAGATATAGTTGATGACCACAAAAAATCAGTCATGGAGTTGTGTGGAGATTACTCATTCCCACATTCCTCATCCAACCCAACCCCTTCAATGATCCAAATGTCCCTGAGTCAGCCATGAAAGAGTAATGTGGAGATAACTCATCCCCATGTGACTCATCCAACCCTCTACCCAACCCCTTCCATGATCCAAATATCCCCAAGTTGAAGGTTACATACCCAATTTTAATGCAAGATACTACAGTGCAATCAAAGAGGTAATCAGAGAATAAAAAATCAGAAAAAGAAATGAATAAGAGGTGAAAAATAATTTGCTGTAAGTTGTCCCTTTGATCAGGAATCAGATAATCGTGTTGGGGAATCACATTGAAACAAGCATAACATTTTTTGCTTTAAAACACTAAAGATAGTAGTGAGGATATTATGTAACAGAGGCATTCAGTCCTTGGTAAAACTGGTTAAAGGTAATTGGATTGATTGAAAATTAATTATTCCGTGAAAATGGAGAAACTCATTCTCAATACAAGAAGCAAGAAAAGGCAGATTCATTTTGTGGAGAAAACTGATTGTATCAAACTTAGTACTGAAATAACTTGGAACATAAAATGGATAATTCCATCTGCACAAATTTCCACAACAAGAAGAGAGTATGATCGTTGAGACTATTCTACGCATGAAAAGGAGACAGTCAATTAAAAGAAAAGCAAGCGTAAAAAGGTGAAGCTATAGAATTAACCTAATGATCTGAGGCAATGAAGAGGTAGATATGTCACTGTACGAAAATGAATCATAAGAAGATCTCTCTTTAGCCCCAACTTCTTCTGCTGCAATGCTCACTTGAAGTCGCTGCAACTTAGCCTTTAGTAAAATAAGATAGAGAAAAGATAACAATCAGTAAAAAAGAAATTTAATGCAGAGTAACCGTCAAAACTATTATTTAAAAGAAAAAAATCCCAGGAAAGCAAGCAAAATAAAAGAGGAAAACTACCGGGCCTTCGGCGACATGAGGAATCTGAAATGAAAGGCATTTGTCTTCTCCCAAAAAGCTTGTCTGCAAATGGAAGCCAATGATATAAGAAAACAGGAAAAGCAAAAAAAACAGAGTAAATTTGACACAATCTAAAAGTTCTGTTCATCATATAGCCAACATTGCTGATGACTTCAGCATCCATGACGAAATTACTTAAAACTACATTAAAAAGAAAAGGCAATTAATAGTATTAAAACCTGTGTGCACAAGCAAAAAACTGACACTTAATTTCAATGGCTTCTATATACAAATTCATTGGGCTTTAACATGCTCTACACATTGCACAAGTACAAAATATTATAAAGTTTTAGCAGTGGGGTGGGGCATGGGGTATCAGGGAGGAAGTGCAATAAGGCTTCTGTGGTATTTCCATCATGAATTGATTTCTCTATGCATGACAGACAATAATCTACCTAAAATACAAATTTTTAATTGTAAATGAGTACTATTATGCAAGATTCCACTAACATGAACAACATGAAGAAAACAATAGAAAATGAAAATGCTCCAATAAAAAACTAGCAAAAAACGGTGGAGCTTATAAACAAAATAGAAAGAGTTTATTAGTTCAATTGTTCAACCATCTTCCATGTGTACTCAGCCACCAAAACAGAAGACCAGAATATGGACGCAGTGGCATGCAGTTAAGAGAAGTTTTTCAGTTGGTGTACCGTCATGAAGTAGGAGTGCAAGTCAACTGTTGACAGCATCTCAGCTCTCTCCCCCGCACTCAAGTCGGGAGACTTCTCCCATGATAAGTGAAGTAGCTCCATTGGTATCTTGCCCAGGAAGCAGTGTCCTCCGACATTGTCTATTACCATGAAGGGGCTCAAATTAGAGAGGTATCTATGTTTTCACACAAAGAATGACAAAAAGTCCAAAAATTCCAGAAAAGTGGGATCTAGGGAAGAAAAGATGCATCAAGAAGGAACCATAGTTCATTGTAAACTTTGAGAGGAAACACAGAACAGATGCAGAAGAATAAGCTCATACATATTCCACAGCTTATAATGATGTGAACCCACAAACTCTTCTAATAGAACCATATTTCATTCAAGTAGGAGAAAAGCTTGTATGCAATGAAAAACAACAGTATTGAACAGACACCAACTTGTACTTCGATTTTCAGCCAAAAGAAGCATCCAAGTTATATACAAGTTGGGATGGAATTAATACTCCAACCACTAAGTCATTATAATCACAAACAAAACAGTGAACTAAAGTATAAATGTAAACCAGACAGATACCTAGTAGTAGAAGAAAAAATAGAGAGACGCTTTCAAACGCCTAAACACTTTAAATACAGATGTGGAGAGGTGAAGCATTTTCCTTGTGCATACATGTACCAATGGTTTTGAAAACTATTTAGGGGTTACGCCTCGAATCCAGCTTCATGTGAGGCTATCATAAAATGCCTTGAAACCCACATTTTAATGTCATTTTCCATTGCATTTTCGAACATTTAATTATTCACCCTAGTATTTTGATTTATTTCTTTATAAACTAATTTTTTTTACTTGTTCTTTCGTTTTCTATTTTCTACCTACACCGAAGGAAAATGGGAAGGATATTAAACCATTGAAATTGGAGGATGATGACAAGAATCAAAAGAAACTTAAAATGAGGCCAGATTTTAATGATCCCCTTATAGATCATAATGGTAGCAATGATATAAGAACTTTTGAGTTGTCTCCATTTTTAGTAACAGATTATTCATTTGAGAAACTTATTATTTACTATTTTCTTAATGTATTTTATGTATGTTTGCAAGTTAGAATTTTAACTTGTTAATTTGTTTTATAGTGGATTTTTTTTTAAGGGTGTATGGTATATTAAGCTTATTTTTGTATTTTTATATTCTTCTATTGTTCTATCTTGAGGTTTACACCTAACATCAAGGAGACAGATTAACTTAGTACCCAATTAAGCCTTTTTAAACACAGACATAACTCAAAGCAACCGAACAAAACCTTATCCAGTACTTATTTGAGATCAAGGATCTATTCCAGTCTACTCTATCAACAGTAATCTCCAGGTAGACAGAAAAAGTACGATCAACCATCCACCTCAACATTTGAGCATGCCACCCATAACATCATGAGAAACTTAATAAAAATTTTGAAGGATTGCTATAGCCAAGATTTTATCCCAGCGATTCCCATTTAAACCACAAAATAAGGCTCTCTAAATATTTGTTAAAAAGAAAACATAGCCCTCCCCCAACTGAAAACAAACACATACTGGGAATGCTACCTCAGCATTTCATAAAGCAGGTAACTGGGAAGGTCAATTTCTAAGCAGAAAAGGCATACTAGAAGCCCAGCTTTTCTTGCAAATTAGCTTAAGTACACATTATGTAAAGAAAAAACATGAGAAAAGACGTTTACCAATTGATGCATAACTTACCTGGCAATGATGACATGTCCATCTGGTCCTTGAAAAATTCGGCTGCAAAGAAGACAGGAAGCATGAAAAGTCATGATGTCGGTATGCCTAGATGCTTGTACAAATTAATAAGAAAATACATAGGGCATACAGCAGCTGACAAACAAGATGGAAAGAGAGCCAGGCTTGACTTCTGCTGATAGCTTATTAATCTCAGGGAGAATAAATGTTCCTTGATCTTGATTTGCCCCTTGAGCTCCAGTGGAGGTCGTTAATATACACGCTCGATTGAAACGATAAACTTCAGAGAGCTGAAGCAAAACAGAGTCAGAGGCCCAAACATAAAAGCCAATTGAAAGGAAAAAAAGGAAGCTTGCATTGAGATAAAGTGAGGTCGTATACAACCTCAGCAACTGCTGGGCAATAAACTGGCCTTGCTAACAATATACACAGGGGAAAAAGGCTTTGAACTTGAAATCCATCATTTACAGTTGTGGGTAGAGAAATTGTAACTTTTATCCTACGAATAAAGAAGAAAAGGAAGATTAACTCAGTTGTGTTCCATGATAGTACATAACACATCTCCAGGCAAAATATGCATTTCTAAGTCTGAACAAACATCAAAACACCGCAAGACAGTGTTACATGGAAAAGTTGAATATAAATAAAAATTAATTGCTGAAGGAAATAAATGAGAAAGAGTAGGTTATAGAGATGCAGCAGTTGGGACAAAGACCGCTAGTATCCAGTGTAGCTAATGGTGTACATGAATTTTATTTTTATTCTACAGATTTTTTCAAGTATCTGAGCATTTTTATGTTTTTGTACTACTTTCACGCTAAATATTACCACTTCGAGAAAATTTGCCACATTATGACATCTAATAATATACAAATACTCATGAATTCAACAGGCCCCGTGATATTGTATACCATCAAGTCACAAAAAAACCTTTCTACTCAAGCTTTTTAACAGAGTTCTCAAGACTTTTACCTGAGAACTTCTCTATGCACTTTTGCATAAATAGAAAATAAAGGAAGAGTAAACATCCTCAAGATATCAAACTTGATGGACATACACATAAACGGATGCTGTCACATAAAAAAAAAATGAAAAAAAAAAAAGAAAGAAACAAGAGTTGCGGAACACCATATGATTTTTTCGTGCCTTTCTGAAAACGTGTAAATCATTTCATGAAGAATGTTCCAGCACAGTCACCAAAACTAAAAAAAAAATTGAAAGAACAGAAAAAGGTTCACCACCCCTCTTATGAGATTGAAAGTTACATCGTGCACTGCTGCATAAGATATTTTATCATTACATCATATATCCAGCAAATCCTGACAATCTAACATTTCAGAAGCAAAAATAAAAATAAAAAATAAAGACGTGGTAACTACTAATGTCTACCTTTTTTTGTGCTTTGCTTGTATTTTGTACCGCAAAGATCTTTGTAGAAAGGATGGCTACAGAAAAACCTGCCTTCAGTTAGACAAGCTACATATAAAGTAAACGGAACGAAAAAACTATAACTGGAAAGATGGTGACAAACTTAAAATGGTATTCTTACAATGATGATAAATCTACAGTATTATGTATCTGTTATCATTGTTATTTAGAACACGATGACCACATATAATAGAGCAATAAAAAAAAATACTCTGAATTATATTGGCATGATTAACAATAATAACTCTGAACTATATTGGCATGATTAACAACAATAACATTGAAAATAGATGCTCATAACCTGCACTCCTGAGCACATAAGTGGACAATAGGCATGTTCTGATAATGGTTTAGAAAGAGAAAAAGGATTTACCCTGCAACAACCATGAATAAGAAAAGAGGAAGAACAGAAGTAGACAGTGAAGAACATTACATTTCTAACTGCACGGCGCTGAAGAATATTGTATAGCTCAACTGGTTTGCAATATATTGATAGGCTCTCCTCAGCTGCAATTTGCTCTTCCAGAGACAAATGCGCACAGGTGTCCTCACGGCACATGTGATCTGCAGTTCTGGAGTAACTGCAATTGCAAACGCTATTCCTGTTCCATGAATAGATTATATCGATGATTTCTCTCCATCTCAACCATATATCAATCAAGATTGAGGATAGCTAATTCATGAGTATAAACCAGTGAATGTCTCCAATTTGGCAAATTACTGAGCAAAACCATAATGAACTCTTGATTCAGTATTTGAGGAATGTGAATTAGATTTAGGCCCGTTTGATTCTCATTATTGTAGAATGAGAATGACAAATATAGTCGTTATTAAGCCCCACACAAGAGATAGAAATTCAAAATTGATGGTTTGATGTGATAAATAACGGTCATATTTTTCATTTTTAAAGATGAAAAATGAGTAACAAACAGGGGCTTAGGAGGCTGCAAACACATTTTCGTCAGTAAAGCACATATAATTCTTTATTTTACAACAGGCCTTTGATTTGTTATTAGCAGCATCGTTACTTAGGTATGGTGTGAAGTTTAAACATCTACGAGCCTTTCAATATAGATCTCTTTCATGAAAGATTGAAATTTATTTTTACATAATAATATATAAACATTTTTAATTTTCGTTGGTCTCTCTCTTTCTATTCATATGTATATACATAAAAACATACATAAACACACATTGATTTTTGGATCTAGGCAGCCGTGAAATCGGAACTAAGGCACTTTAAAGACGACATCTCTTGTGTAAATTTGCAAATACCTATTGTTTTTTTTCATTTTGTATCCTAGGTTTGACATGACATCTGAAATAAGGACTTTCTAAAGAACATGTTAATACACGCCATCACTTCAGTTCTTGATCCACTCCATGTGAACTCTATAGGATCATAACTGGGACTGCAAATATGATCAGATGAAATAAAAGAAAGGAAAATAACAACTACACGTATCAAGAAGATGGAGTAGCCACTTCAAGTGTTTGTGGTTCCATCATGTGTGCGCGTGTAAATTTTAGCGGATTTTACAAAGTAAATGTACCTCATTTGGAAGAAAACTTACGCAGTTTCACGGACAAGAGGTACGCCGGGCATCCTCTTTATATGGTGTTCATAGCCTACCAACTTCTTTAATTCTGAAACATACGCCGCCAGTCAAAACCCTAGCTACAGATGAGAGATAAAAGGCAAGTAATTTCCCGTTATATATATTGAGAAAATAAAATGTAAAGTTACACTTCATAAGCAAAAGTAATTAAAAAACAGTTCTCGATGGGCAACAATTAAATATACCATGTCAATGTTATCATTTTCCCATAGATAAAAATTATGGTATTACCCAGTAAAAAGTAAGAAAATTATAATTATTAAGCAATTAATTGCTTTTAATACATATTAATAAGATACGGCCCACATAAACCTTCACATTTGGATACTGAGACATACTGCTTTGTTTTCTTTCAGAATTTTCTCAGCAATTAAAATGAAACAAAAGAAATAACATAGCCTATGTTTTACAGCATTTACACGCATTATCGCATATAGATGTGTACCGGTGTGTGTATATCACTTATGCACCGTCCCCATACACATCAGTTTTAAGAGTGTGTTCAACCTAACATGGTTGTAACATTGGTGTTAGAGCATAAGCCCTTCTAAGGACAATCCTCATTGCAAACAACTCTTCAACTATTTTTATTAGAACACCGATTCTGTGAAATCAACCAATAATATGAGCGTCGTGGAAAATGTTTCTAATAGAAGGGGCAGATGTAGTAGCTTAATTGTGTCCTGCATTACTAAATTACTAAATTAAAGTTTAAACCAAATGACCACCTACCTTCCCCTTGTAATCCAGTTCTAAGGGCGGGGGTTCTAGATTGAAATCATATTGATGTGAAATGCATAATTACGTGGATCTATAATTTATAGCTGAAGTAATAAAAACAACAAATTAAAAGCAAATAGACATAGAAACCTAAAAAAAAAATGACCTAGGGTGATTATCAAAGCCCTAATTCTGTATTGTAGAAGGGCTATAAGAACATTAAAGCTTCAATTTTCAACAAGATTCTTATGTTTTTTTTCATCTGCGTTTAGCACTTTAGATGCACTTAAATGTAATTATGTATGTGTATAGATAGACAATTACCAGAAAAATTACCGGGCTGGCCCGTTTCCTTAGTAAGTGGGAAGCGACTGAGCCACCTTAAGCTGCGGATTGTGGTGGCGTTTGTCAGTACTCGCCGTCGTGTAACGCCGTTTCGAACGCTCCTGTAGCTATTGGTACTTTTCTTCTTTTCCCTTTTATCGTTATTTATTTATTAATTTATTTTGCAGAAAAAGAAATCGATAATTTCACTAATGGCCACTGAACTTTTTTTGTATCATGTTGAAAACTGAACTTTGATTTATTTCAGAAGCGTCACTAAATTTTTAAAAATATTTCCTTCAAACCATTGATTAAGTTTGAAGTCCATTTTTTAAGTAAATATTCTACATTTCTATCCTAACTCGTAAGATTTAACTAAAAACCCTAACGGTTTAACGACTGTTACATAAACATGTAAAATTTTCTATTAAAAAATAGACGATAAACTAAATGTGGTCCAAGTAAAACATTTGTAAGGTTCAATGATGATTGTAAAACAAATTATAGTTTAGGGTGTGTTTAGTATTGCTTAAAATCCAATTAAAATTGAAAATATAGTCGTTATTGTATACCGAACACGCCCTTAATGGAAAGGTGGCATTGAGTACGAAGTTCAGTGATCATAGGTAAAATAAACACAATAAGAAATTGGCATTAATGTGAGACCGATGAATGGACAAAAGTTAAGTAAAGCAAATGAGAATTGAATAGGAGTTCGATTCTAGTCTTCTTGAGTTTTAAACAGTTTTTTATAATAGAACTTAAAACTAGCTGGTTCGATTTTTTTTCAATTCTAGTACTTGAAATTGAACTCAAAGCAAACTAAGGCTCCGTTTAATTGACATTTTTTTCTAGGGCAGTAGGAAAATCTTTTCCATTTTCCAACTTTTGGAGTGTTTGATTGGCGAAATTTTCTCGGGAAAATATTTTCCAACTTTTGAAATTTTCCACCTTTTTGAGGAAAATAAATTCTTGATGTTTTGGTGAGAAAATATTTTTCAACTTTTCAAATATTTTATTTTATTTTTTTGCAATTGGAAAAAACTCTAGATACAATGGTAAAAAAAAATTCACTTTTATTGACAATTTCCATGTAAAATAAAGTCAAACGAATGATATTCAATATGATTTTATTTATTTATTTATTTTATTTTTTTGCAATTGGAACAAATTCTTGATCCAATGGTAGAAAATAATATCACTTTAATGGACAATTTTCATAAAAAATAAAGTCAAACAGACACCAAACTTTCAATATTTTCCATGAAAAATTATACCAATCAAACACAATTAATTACAATTCCCAGCAAAACAATTTATAGGAAAATCTTTTCCCTGTAAAACATTTTCTTTCCACCCATTTTCCATCTTTTTATCAAACGGANTTGGAACAAATTCTTGATCCAATGGTAGAAAATAATATCACTTTAATGGACAATTTTCATAAAAAATAAAGTCAAACAGACACCAAACTTTCAATATTTTCCATGAAAAATTATACCAATCAAACACAATTAATTACAATTCCCAGCAAAACAATTTATAGGAAAATCTTTTCCCTGTAAAACATTTTCTTTCCACCCATTTTCCATCTTATTATCAAACGGATCCTAAATCTTTTAACGTGTCATTTCAGTCATTTATGAAATTTTGGTCTATGTTTAACACAAATCTCTCATTTTTTTTTTTAAGAATACAAATTCTTTCATTATTATTATTGACCCGAACTGACCAAATTCGTATGATCTGATTCTATAATTACATTTGAAACCAATAGTTCATTCATTAATATCTTTTATTAATTCTCGATTTGATTAAATTCTCTTTGAAACTAGACCCTGCCAACTCCTAAAAGCCACGGAAACATTGACGAAACTCTTTATTCAAAATCTCTCTAATAATTTGAGAAAATAACTGGAATGCCCCTTAGGAGTTAGCTACTACTATAGATAGATCCCTCTCTTTACAAAAAATACAAAAAACTGTCCCTAAAGTTTGTTTCCTACCGTGTATTTTCCCAAGTCAAAAACATCTCTGTGTTTTCAACTTTACGCTTTCACTAAATACTATACCTGAGATTGTTTTTAAATGATATAGTTAATTAGTTATATAAATCACATATATTCCTTTCTTTTTTCTTCTTTCATAATATTTTCGTCCACTTATTTATTATTTAGGTGATTATCAGATTTTTAACCAATTTTTATAGATATTCAATTTCATTCTTAATCTAGAAACGTGTACTTAATTTGATCATTAATCTCTCATTCAATCTCTAGGTTGATTTCATTAAAAAAAAAATATTGATATGTAATTGTTGAATATTTATAAATAAACTATTTTAATTTCCAATAGGCATTAATACTTAAATTAACGAAATATAAATAGCTAATTTACATCAAATTATTGAGTTTGCAATGTAAATTAAGAAATTATATGATAAAAAGGTTTGAGATATATGCGGTGTATGTTAAGAATTTACGAGAATAAAAAAAATAAAAAAGTTTGAGATGTGTTAATTCTTTTTCAATATGAGATTGATATGAATTTTAAAATGAATCAACTTGATTCGATAATTAATTGTGATTTGATGTGTTTTGATAAACTAAACAAAATGTTTTTAAGAAATTATCTGAATTTTCATCTCATATATAAAGATGGTGTTTTGTGGGAATTAAAATCAGATTTTTAGTATATTATGATCAAAGTTTTTGAAATGTGTGGTTGAAAAGCTGTGGGACCCATGAAAGATGTGGTTAATATTGATTGTTTGACTTTGATTTAGATTAAAATCTGATTTTAATGTGTACCAAACATACCTAAAATTTATATGTTGAAAATTGTGCCTTCAAAAATTGACGTTGTAGTATTGTATTTTATCGACTTTTTCTCATCCATGTTTAAATTCCAAAGTAAGTCAAAAGGTTGCACTAAGATTGCGAGGGATGCAAAGGAAGTCAAAAAGGTTAATAGGGTGTTTGGTGTAAATTAAAATCAGATTTTAAGTGGATTGTGATTGGGGGGCGCCTGCGGCGGCATTTTGTCAAATTTTTTGTCAACATATTTTGTACACCAAGACTAATTGATTTTTGTAATATGTGGTTGAAAAGATGTGGGACTCATGAATGATATGGTTGATATTGATTGCTTGACTTTGACTTATATTAGAATCAGATTAAAATTTGGTCCAAACAGGCCCTAAACTAGCTAGCAATGAAGGTGGCTAATCTATATATTCAGAAATACTTTGAAAAAATTTGTAGAAGACTTTAGAAAGATGGAGGGAGAATTTGTTGGAGTATTCTAAAATAAAGAAGAGAGATGCAAGAAGATTTTGTAAGTAGATTGGTAAGAAGATATAAGAAACTTAGAATATTTAAATGAAAGTTAGCTATAAGATAAAATAGAATCAATTGCACTTTTAAGAGTGCATTATGATATATTTGATGTTTAAATTGTCGTTTAAAAATCAATAAAAAAAAGAGTGTAGAACAAAAAGTAGAATTGAGGGCCAAAATGTTGGCCCATGCGAACATAGGCCATGGAGGCATGCGATCACATGTTGGCTTGCAGGGCACGTATGCCTTGTTATTGAACAACCTATACAACCGCATAGGTTTGTTCTATGCGGCCGCATAGAGTTAAAAACTAGTTGTTGACTAATTTTTTAAATTGAAATTTGGTGTCTTTTTTTATGGAAAATTGTCACTCTTCATCATGTTTTGACACTATTTCATGTAGTATTGACTGAGTTATAGAAATATGTGATTAATAATCAATACAAATACATACAAATTACTAGAGATAAAATTCTATTTGACAAGAAAGATCAAAACTCTTTTCTTTCATATTCAAAATTATGTTTTGTATTCTTAAGTTTTGAAAGAATTTCATTAGTATTTAAGTGTTTATTCCTTTTCAATGTTGATAAATCTTACAAACTATTTGCCAAGAGTCCCTTTAAGCATCAAATTCAATACAAGAGGATGTAAATATCGTTTGAGTACAACAATTACATGTTTAAGCTTTCATATTTTATTCTGATTTTCTTGTTGTTTGTTTCTTCTCCATGCCCTTTGTGTGGAGACATCTTTCTACAACATTTGAGACTTATTTTAAAAGAATGATTTTCAAAATAGTAGATTGATGGAGAATGTGTGGTTGAAAAAGAGGGAAAAATTATTGATGCGATAGAAAATATTATTTTATCTCTCTATACTATAAAATGGCTATGAAACGGTGATTAACAGATTTTCTTGTTTTTAACAGAATTTGTTGTTGTTCATTAACAGAATTTGACGTTCTCTGTTAAGTGTGCTGGAATTCCATGATAGAAACTGAAAATGAAAATATGAAGTAGAAGTCTGCTGGAATTCCATGATCACACAGAAACTGAAAATTCAATAAGCAATTAAGGCTGAAACTGAATCATTTATTATCTGTCTGATCATATGGAGAAGAAGAAAGATTTACAATAGTCTACCTCGAATTGGTTCTGGAATTGCACCGACCACCAGCAGCACGATACATTGCAATCATCACCATGATCTGCGTTGCTGCAAAACACCAACTCTCACTCCAAAGCCGTAGCCAAACTTCCAAGCTCACTGCCCAAACTGCAAAAGTTCACCCAGCCGCCATTCGAGACTCCACCATTTCACCACAGCCATCCGTTCGAACGGTCCAGTAATAGGCCCTCAACTTC
>CAIGRQ010055853.1:0-10161 GCA_903798375.1 Fraxinus sp. D2006-0159 | reverse complement strand
TTTTTTTTTTTTTTTTTGAGTTGGAGTCCCTGCCCATGTGACTATGAGCAAAAATAAAAAAAAATGCAGAGTTGTGTATTTCATTGAGATAATATAATGTAATTAGATTTACTTACATAATATGACGGTTTAGAAAGCCACGATACTCATCTTCTAGGGCTTGAGGAAGATCCCAATGAAAGATCGTCGCAAAAGGTTGTATACCTATTCATTATGTATATGGAAAAAAATTGTTTAAATGAGAGAGGGGAGATGGGAGTAGGGGAAAGAGAGAGGTTTCTAACCCTTTGATAGGAGCTCATTAATAAGATTGTTGTAAAAGGCAATACCGTCCTTGTTTACTCCTTTACTTAATTTGCCATCTGTTTGCATTTCATTAAAGTTTAAAGAAAAAGAACAAGTATAATTAAGATCAAAAAAAATTTAATTAGTGAGTGATTATCCAATTGGATATAAATTGTATAGAATTCGTTCATATATTACAAGGTCAATACCTACCATGGTTTAATGACGTAATTAAATTGTAGACAACATAAGAAAACAATGAATTAAATTATCGATCAACTTTGATAAATGCTATGAAAATCTAGAAAATATTTATGTTATAATGCTATTCTTAAGTTGTATTTATTACCAAGTTACGATTTTTTATGAAACTATATTTTCATGTTCAAATTATTTCTACTTGTTGAGTTTTGATACTCAATAAATTTGGACGATGATTTTAAAATAGATGTCATATAATTTATCGGTACCAAAGAGTTGGCTCGACCTGGAAACCACCAACACTTTTTGAGGGCCCAAATTCTTGAGTTGGGTTTTGTTGGTTAGGTGGTGATATCGTAGCCTGTTTAAGTGGATGATATTATTGGCCCATTTATTTTAGTTCCAAGGTCTTGAAGTGACAGCCCATTTAGTGATATGTTTAGCCCAAATTGGTGACCTAACATGTTGGCTATATATCCATCAATAATGCTCCAAGTACAGGAGCATTATTGCCAGGGGCCTACCAAGCCACTCACACTGGCGGCCTCACATGTTTAAAAAAAATAAAAAAATCCCTCCCTATCCCCTCCCCTCTACAGATAGGGGCCTAGGGGCCTGGTAGGCCCCTGGCATTAAACCACCCCTCCACCTTGTACTTGTAGCATCATTTTATATCCATTATCTCTGAATTTACGTAGTTTACTAATTAAGTTTGACCTTACTTGCAGAATTATACAATTGACAAGTAACAAGTCACTTCTAATTATTTTTAGATGGTTAAAGAAACAATTCAATTATCCTAAATTGAATTGCTGCAATTTGTAATAAAAAAAAACAATAAATAACACCAATTAGGAATGTGTTCTTGGATCTCTAAATAATGATACGAGGCAAAAGAATAATAATCAACCACCCCATAATTGGTGTATAAGTTTGGGTATTTCTAGGAGAGGATAATTAAGTTGAATAGGCAGAAAAAAATAATTCAAAACAGCAATTAGGGATTTTCGGATCGACTTGTCGCTTGAGCGAAAAGCTGGCGACAGGCGAGTGATGCATTGTCGCTCGAGCAAGAGCTCAACGACAGTTCTTGCTCGAGCGACAGGAGGATGACATACATTCTGATATTGTCGCTCGAACAGTGTCCATCCGATATACTAGAGAAAATGTGACATCGCGTTTCTCCTCTTTTTATGCTTGAACCCTAGACCTCATAACCCAACTTGTACAAATTACACCATAGGTCCTTGACTTTTACAATAGTTACAAATTAATCCTTTTGTCCATAGAATCGCCAACGCTAAAAACGTAACAATCTCCATTACAATCGCGGTGTGCATGTGTTGATGAAGAAGCAATTGAGCTTTGAGAGAGAGGCAATCAATTGGGGATAATTCTTGAGAGATTTATCCATTGTTTCCTTTGCTTTCTTCTTTCTTTTCTTATATTGCAATCATCACCAATACCATTATCCTTTGTGGATATGAAAACTTGAGGCAACCAAAGTGAAGGAAGGGTGTAGGTCGAGCCTAGGTTGGGTATTATTTATTTTGTTGATTTTTCTGAGACCGAATCAAGATTTCTCAACGACTTTCTATAACACTACTTTCATTTTTTTATGTTGATCAATATATGAAAAGTTGCACACAGACCTAATTTTTAGGTTTCCATTTTAGGGTGTGTTTGATGGATATTATTGAGAAAAGAATGTATTTTAAATAGTTATTTGATGAGAAATATGTTGTTAAAAAGTAATGAAAAATTATTGATATGATGAAAAATATTATTTTATTGAATAATGTGTGGTTGAAAATGAGTTTTGAAATAATGTGTACCAAACATATGCTTAATTAATCATTCAAAAGTGTTTTATTTCAAAAGTCAGATGCCAACCCCCCATCCCACACCCACTAGTGTCCCCATATTCATCCCTAACCGTAACCTTTACCCTAATCCCCATTTACCCTAATAACATCGTCGATCGCCACAACCAACCACCACTTCCCACCACCTACTAACGGCGTAATCACCTTCCAAACACAAGCCCTACCTTCAATCGGCCCCACAACACCATGTGAGGCCAAAAATCTGACAAGAGCTTTCGAAGTTGCGAACCAAAAACCTCGAATCCAATCCCCGTCGTAGGACCCACCACTACGGACCTACATCCATAATGCTGCTACCCTATTCGTTAAATACTACAACTATGCGTCTTCATTAATTGGACCAAAATTTGCTTTTGGTTGTACTGCATTTGTGTTCTCTTTAATTCTACATAGGTGATTTATTAGTATGGTGGTGGATTTGAAGTTTGTTAAAAGTGAAGGTGGTAGTGGTAGTCCTAGTGGTTTGACTGTGGAGATGTGGTTTTGAGGTATCTTGAAAGTCAAGGTCGTGGTGGTGACGATTGTTTTACAGTAGAGGTAGTAGACAATTTGAGGTATATATGTTGAAGGAAGTTGAAGTTGAAGGTGCTGATGGTGATGGAGACGGTGGTTTGATTGTGGAGTTAGTTGTGGTGTGGTGCTAGTGGGTTGGAGGTGGTGGTGGTGGTGGCAGGTTGTGGATTTGGCTATTGTTGGCAGTTGTGGAGTGGGATGGGGTAAGGTGGAGTGAGTTGAAGAGTGATTCTGATTGATTAATTGGACAATTTGTGACTAATAAATTATTTGTGACATAATAAAATGTGTAATCCACAAATTGCATCTTTGTGACTGTGACATTGTGTTATTATGATTAGTATGTGACCGTGATAATAAATTGTAATTTATTTTGATCATGACCTGATTAATTAAAATATAATGTACCCTAATATATATTTTATCAATACTTTCCCCATATTGTTATTTATTAGTGCATAGAAGTAGCCCAACCTAGTACACGATGTATATGTTAGTAAATCAAAAAAGTATTTTCATTTAAATTTTGCAGTATAATAATTAAAAAGGTAAAAAAAACTCAAATGCTATTTTTTCTGTTATTATTGCTTCCTCCATCTCATAAAGATATGCTTGCTTTCATTTTTCAAATGTCTTGTCTTACATTATAGACCATTTTCCTAGTAAAGAGTATAATTAATTTCTTAATTTTCTAATACTCATCTATTTAATGTACTTTGTTATCAAGAATTATAAACTAATCCAATTTAAATCATTATTTAATGAAGGGATATATTTAAAAAATATAAGAAAACTTATATTTTCTATTATATTAATTACATTTTCTTAATGGATAATTATATTCACAATATAATTTTTACTTCTTACACCACATTTTAATTGTATTTAACATTCTTAATCTTTGCTCATTATAGAATTTATGTCCTTAAAATTTTTTCATATTATTCTTATCCTTAAACTTACCATTAGTTAATAAATTTTGTATTTGATAACAGTTTAAATCTAAAAGTTCTTTGAATTTCTTTTTTTCATCAAATATTTTAAAAAAATAAATAAAAAGTGTGAAAATAATATATATATATATATATATATATATATTATCATTTTAAGACATGAAAACAAAATATTTTGATATAAATCATCATCATCAAGCACGAGACATACTAGTTAATGGAAGGTTGAACACAAGAATTCGACGGAAAAAGTTAAGGAAATAATTGCTACAATGAACAAAGATTGATGAGCTTAATTGTAATTAAATATGGTGTAACAAAATAAAAATTGTGGTGTAAATATAACCACCATTTCTTAATCTAAGTAAAAATGAAAACAAGCCTATATTTGTGGATGGGGTATTATTTTTTTTTATTTTTTTGTTTTTGTTTTTGGCGTGACGAATCTACTTTACACTGGTACATAATTGATTTTCAGGTTAATGAAATCATTTAATGAATCTACTAATGTTTGACGTCACAAGACTAAGTGCACCAAAATGGTTTTATTTGTGTCATTGGTTTAATTTGTTATATTTAATATAAGGGTTGTGCTATAGGTACAAAATGAGTTACAAAAGGGTGTTCAAAATTGTCAAATGGCGGCCCCCTATTGAGGGGACGCCTGTGGGGCCAAGTGCCCCCCAATAGGGAGCCGTTATTTGGCAATTTTGAACACCATTTTATACCCCATTTTGTACACCAAGAATTATCCTTAATATAATACAGCATATGACTCATTAGAGATTCTAAAACTAAATGGCCATTTAAGATTAAAATCAAGAGAACTAAAATTACTCCCATCTAATTGAAGTAGTCACTGAGCCATGGGCCAAATCGAGCTCAAACTTTTTTTCGTGAGCCAGTTCATCTTGAGCTCTTGGATTGATTCAATTTTGACTTATTTTATTAACTTTTTTAAAGAAAATTAATAAAACGAGTTGACTCATGAGTTCGGCCGTGTCCATACGAGCCAAAGGACTAAACTGAACATTTCTTAAGGACATGAGCCGAGCCCAAGCTAGACTCGTGTCCATATGAGCCAAGCTTGGTTCATCCATAGAAATGAGCCGAGCTCAGGTGTCTAAGGGTCAAGTCGAGCCGGCTTGACCCGTTGTCACCCCTAGCTCTACCTAACTTATGCATGTTTGCTTTCCACTCTTACGCACAATTAATGTTGTTGTTGTTATTAATCTAAAGATAGCCTCTTAATGTTATTGTGATGTTTGTCATTAATTCATACGTCAACACTTTAAACAAGTCATATTTAAGTGCTAATTTAAAATTATTACGTGCAAACATCTAGTATGTTTATTAGTGTGGCATCTCCTCATGAGAATAGACTTACTTTCTTAAGTATGAATAATTAATCAATAGTGTTACATTGAACCATGTATAGAAGTATTTTTTACTCCATAACTGAGGTAATTAAGTCTGCTTTAACCTAAGAAGGTCATTGTTATTATTAATAAGACCATCTGCAGATACTATAAAATATTATGCAGATGTTCAGTTTTTTATTACCATGATGAGGTTATAACTAAATAAATGTATTTACCAAAAAAAATTGTTTTGACGTATTTATCTTTAGTACATACAAGTCTCTTGCTCTTTACCAATAATTATTATCATGCGGTTAACAATAAAATGTATAGTTTGTTCTTATTTATAGCTGGTCCAAGTTGGGACTAATAATCTGTTTTGTTTGGATTAAAATCTAATTAAAATTTCAAATCAAAGTTAACAATTAATTTTAATCATTCATTTTATGGGATACACAACTTTTCAACCACGCACATTTTATCAGTTTTTATCAAAATTTACTAAAAATCTTATTTTAATGTCTACCAAATAGTGTTAAATCTTTTTATCATATATAGAGTATCACAACAACAAAAAATGTTACTGTATATATAGTCTAATTTTTTTGGTTCAGCTTACCTACCTCCCATTTGAGACCAATTATTTCAAACTCATTTTCCTAAAAATATTATTCCAATAAAATAATTTTGTACGTAAAGTCGAAACTTTTTCGATTTATTAACGACATATTCCTTAAAAAGTCAGTTTTTAACAAAATATATTCTTAAGAAATGGAGCTCAATCGGGGCCGAACATGTTCTTAGCATATATATTTTTTCTAGGCAATTGAAGTAAAAAACATAAAAATAAAAAATAGTTCTTTTGATAAGAAAATATGAAGAGATTATCTTACGAGGTAATATTCTTGACCATGAGATAGAAAATCTGAAGCCGTTGAGTCCTATAAATTCCATCATCTTTACATCGTCCTGCATGTCACCGTAATTAATCATATTCAATGAGTGGATGTGGGTGGATGGTGGTAGTCGTCATTGTCGTAGTGGTGTACCTTATAACGGTGATAAAAGTTATTTGCTAAATCCCCATTGCTTTGATCAGAAATTTTACCTGCACAACAATTATATGTCGTTGCTATTAGCTCTAGTCTATTATAAGATGAAATAACATGAAGATCAATTTGTTTTTCTTTTTTCCTTCCAAGTAGATTTTCTTCTTGCCCATCAAATTCAAGAAATTGGTTAAGCATAAAATCATGAAAAGTAACTTTTGTGTCAATTTTAACCAAATAACTTGACTTGATTCGATAGTCAAATTATGAAAATAAATAGACTAATTTGTTCTACTCGTTGAGTAGATCGTTGTGTTATATTTGGAATCTCCAAACCAATTTCAGATGAATGAAAAATTATGATCTAAAATTGGAAGAAAAGAGAGGAAACTGGCTGGAAATTTATCCAACTCCATTGCACGCCTAGCGCTCGAGTGATAGGTCAGCGACAACGAATGATAGAGTCTCTGTTTCTAACGCTCGAGCGACGCAAGGGCAACAGGAGAACGATAGCAAAAGCCGCGACTCCTTGCAAAAGTTGTTTAGTTTGGGACTCGACATTTCACTCATAACCTTTCATTCTCTATAAATTAGACCATTGAGACGTCCATTTGTTGATCCCAATGATATGCAATCACAACATAACAATAAATTCATCTTTTCCTAGCCAAAATTCTACATAAAAGTTGTTTTTTTCCATTTTTCATTTGAATGGATATAAAAATCAATGTTCAGTTCATTGTTCTTGTGTTACAAGAAGATTGTTTTTGTATCTTGAGAGTCGATTTCCATCATCCGTAGGCAATGTTGCGGAGCAAATTCGATTTAATCGACTTTGCATACATTTTCTTTTTGGTGTTATTTTGACATTTTTTTCATTGGTATTTTCACTCATATCCTTACCGTTACTCTGAATTATTTTTTTTTTTTGGTAAGGTTGGTAAGTTGATATTTTGGTTTAAAGTCATCACTCAAATGAATCATCTCTTTCAACAATCTTAAGTTGAATTCCTCATTTGAGTGATAACTTTTTTGTTGTATTGTATTCAGTTAAACTGATTTCGATTCGATTTAACTTCTTCTACTCCTTCTCGAATTTGATTTTGGTTAATCTTCTGTTTTGTGTAAATAGAAATGAATACAGTTAACAATACTGATACTTCGAATATGGGAGTTTTTAAAGGAATGTTACCTAACTTAGCTCCTACCATTGTTATTCCTCTGGTTGTTGCCCCTCCCACAGTTCATACTAATTTCGTTCCACATGGAGAGAAACCAAAAAAGTTTAGTGGGATTGATTTCAAGAGATGGAAGTAGAAAATGTTGTTCTATCTCATGATTCTAAACTTGGCAAAACTCTTAAAAAAAGATTCTTCCGCCGTGCAAAAAGGAAAAAATAATATGGCGTCATTGATTGCATTGGATGCTTGGAAACATTCCGACTTCTTATGCAAAAACTACATTTTGAATGGAATGGACAACATATTATATAATGTGTAGAGTTCCATGAAATCTGCAAAGGAAATATGGAAATCCTTGGAAAAGAAATACATGATTGAAGATGCCGAAACTAAAAAGCTCATTGTGGGGAAATTCTTGGACTACAAAATAATAGATTGAAGAACCGTCATTAGTCAAATTTAAGAATTGCAGGTTATACTCCATGACATTCATGTCGAGAATGTCATTAAGTGAATCATTTCAAGTGACTGCAATTATTGAGAAACTTCCACCTATGTGGAAGGACTAAAAAATTATCTCAAGCATAAGCGCAAAGAGATTAATATCGAAAAACTCATTATGCGGTTGAGAATTGAAGAAGATAACCGAACTTCAGACAAACGTATTGGAAGTCATATACCACAAGCTAAGGCAAATGTGGTGGAATCCTAAAACAAAAGCAAGAAAAGAAAGCATTTTGTTGAACCATCAAAGAAGAATGCATAGAAGTTCAAGGGTAAATGCTATAATTGTGGAAAGGCCAGACATGGCTCTGTTGATTGTCGTAAACTTAAGAAGCAAACATAAATGAATACCACTGGATCTGATGCAATATGTAATGGTATATCATATATGAATTTGTAGATTGTTATTTCATAATGCAACAATGTTGAAAATCCCATGCAATGGTGGGTGGATACAAGTGCTATCTGTCATATTTGCGCCGACAAAGGAATATTCTCATCCTACACTCTAACCAATGGTGAGAAATTGTTCATGGGAAAGTTTTCAAGTTTAAAGGTTGAAGGACAAGGCAAAGTTATTTTGAAGATGACATCAGGCAAGGAACTTAGCCTTAATAATGCTCTTTATGTGCTGGATATTCACAAGAATTTAGTGTCAGGTTCTTTGTTGAGTAAGAATGGATTTAAATTAGTTTTTATATCGGATAAGTTTATACTTACCAAGAATAATATGTATGTAGGTAAATGTTATGTAAAATATGGACTATTCAAGATGAATGTCCTTACCATTGTACCGAATAACTCANTTTAGTGTCAGGTTCTTTGTTGAGTAAGAATGGATTTAAATTAGTTTTTATATCGGATAAGTTTATACTTACCAAGAATAATATGTATGTAGGTAAATGTTATGTAAAATATGGACTATTCAAGATGAATGTCCTTACCATTGTACCGAATAACTCAAAGAATAATATATCATTTTTGTTTGTATTCTTAAGTTTTCTAATTTATGGCATCATAAATTAAGACATGTAAACTTTAATTTTATACGCAAACTAATGGATTTTAGTTTAATACCAAGTACGCATTTCGATACAAATAGAAAATGCGAAATTTGTGCAGAGAATAAGTTAGCCAAAATGCCGTTTCATTCTGTTGAAAGTAGCACAATACCTTTGAAACTTATTCACACAGTTATATGCGATTTAGAATACGTCCAAAAAAAAATGCGGTAAAAAGTATTTCATCACTTCATAGATGATTGTATAAGATACTATTATGTATTCTTGTTGAAAGGTAAAGATGAAGCTTTTGAAGTGTTCAAGTACTATAAAATTGAAGTTGAAAATCAACTTCGAAAAAGGATAAAGGCAATTCATAGTGATCGAGGTGGAGAATATATTGTACTATTCGAAGAATTTTGTTCAGAATCTGAAATTATTCATCAAACAACAGCACCATACTCACCTCAATCTAATGGTATTGCTGAACGTAAGAATCAGACACTTAAGGAAATGATGAAGTCTATGTTGATTAATTCATGCTTACCTCAAAACTTGTGGGGGGAAGCTATACTTTCGGTAAATCATATCCTTAATAAAATACTACACAAGAGTAAGAATGAATTACTTTTTATAGAAAGGTTGGAAACCTTCCTACATATATCCTAAAGTGTGGGGGTGTTTGAAAAATGTACAGATACCTAAACCTAAACAAGTAAAGATTAGACATAAGACAATTGAATGTGTCTTTATCGGATATATAAACAATAGTAGTGCATATTGGTTCATAAATCTGAAATATTGATGGACACATATGTACTATCAATCATTGAATAAAAGAATATTGTATTCTTTGAAAATATTTTTCCATACAAAGAGAAAGAAGTAAGCTCGCACAGACAAACTTATGATATTGCAATTGAAAACTATCAAGAAGATAGTAATTATCAAGTAAATGAAGAACCTGGGTGCAGTAAAAGGCAAATATTCATAATGAAAGCAATGTCCACTCTGGAAACTCCTTTTTGGAATGAAGCGGTTAATAATGAAATTGAATCCATCATGAGTAACCATACTTGGGAATTGGTTGAATTTGAAAAAAAAAAAACCATTTTAGGCTGCAAGTGGATTTTCAAAAAGAAGTTGAAGTTAGATGGATCAATAGACAAGTATAAGGTTAGCCTAGTAGCCAAAGGATATAAATAAAAGGAATGACTAGATTTCTTC
>CAIGRQ010055845.1:0-15526 GCA_903798375.1 Fraxinus sp. D2006-0159 | reverse complement strand
TACTCTCTCTCCAACAATCATTAAAATCTTGATAAATTGTGGCGCACCCCGAATCATATCAAGATCTCTAACAAGAGTGCCCTATTGATATGACATGTCCTACGCATTTGACGAGTTGGACTACTTGGACATCATTTCCTCCTAAGAATTAGTTACATGTGTGTGCAAAACCCACAGTCAGAACTTAGACATATTTTTGTTTTTATTCCACATTAACATGAAGTCGATATTTAAATTACACAACCAATGAGACGTCTATCATTCAATTTCTAGTTTCTTCGAATAGTACTTAAACTTGAGGAATACTACACATGTAGTTCTAATTCTCATCAGATACACTAATGTAATAGGCTTCGACGAAATGTAGTATGTAGAGATGTACGATACTCAACTAATGAATTTCCTTCGAGAAAGGGAGGTCCCCAATTGAGCTATCTAACAGTAATGTTTCCTTTCATATTATGGAGCTCACACTAGAACAATTGGTTACTGCAAGTTCAGAGATTAAGATAGACTTAACTAAGTTAATGAACTAAAAAAAAATTCGAATCATATAGACTCTTATATTATCAAAATATAATGTTAGTTTTGAACTACTCATCATGCAAACGATATGGTGAACTTTTCAAATGACTAGCTTTGTGGCATTGGTAATTTAATTTTGTAGTTTTTGTTGAATACGACTTAATTTCAAGAAAAGAAGGAAGTTTTTATTTTAACTATTACTTTGAATGTTTGATTTGTTTTGCCCGCATCCAAATGAGTGTGACATGTCAAACTTGGAATGTGACGATCCCCCAAATTCTGCGATTGAATTTTCCTTTATGGAGAGAAAATTACTATAATGTTTCTAGTGATTTTATTAGGTAGTCACTCCAAAGGATTTTGCTTGCTACAAATTTGGAGATTAGATTTAGAAAAACAACACAAACTAAACAAACGTATTAAAAGTACTGCGTTCATAATCTACGATGTTGCAGTCTTGCTACAATTTCAACTGACAGTATTGCAGTGTCTTGATCAGTGAAGTGAAAGACTGTTCCTTTTTTTTTATATCACATACGATATCGTCACAAGTAATATAGTAGATCATTGAGTCCGGATGATCGTTCTCACGATGACTACAATTTAATACTTAATTTAAAAATTCCAACTCTTATTTGACGAAAGAACAAATAATTTTGATTTGGTGATTTTTAATCTAACTACTTCTAACTAATTGAAAACATAAAAAATTCACACAAAGATCAGATTGATGTTTCAAATATGAAATGTATATCGGGGTATAACAATTTCATCTATTGATCATGATGCGAACCCACGTAGCAATTGAAACTACGAAACCCATGACAGATTATATAAAACTCAAGAAAGCTAAGAATCAACGTTTGAAAGAAAGCTCGACCCAATAAATTATTGAACCAAGGAATCAAGACAATTGTAACAATATCTCGACCTCGTGATCACAAAATTTATGAACCTTACTTGAATTGTTGAACACCACAAGAATTTAATTCTTGATAAGTTCGAAATTAATTAGATGAAGAACGAGAAGAAAACAATATGTCTTGTAATAATATCTCTCAAATTATGTGTTTCTACAATGAATAGAATGAGTCATATTTATATGGAACCCATAAAACCTACTTAAAAACGAAATTAAGCCTTAAAAATATAAAAAATATATCATACAAGAGTTTTAACCAAAAAAGAATTTTAGGCGAAATTTGAAAAATACGCTCCAGAAATGTACTATGCAGTCACATGGGCCGATTAACAGCCTTCGGTTTTGGTTCGGTATGGAGGCATACGTTATACGGTCGCATAGTTTTCTCATTCAGCTCCCTCGTCTGTTGCTTGAACCAAGTTGATCCATTTGGTTTCTTCTTTCAAACCCAACATGAAACTTGTTTCTTTGCTTCTTATGATTGATGTTCGTCCATTGATGTTTGAACAAGCAATCCTATAACTTCCTTGACCTTCTTTACCCGTGACCTCGTCATTGGTCCTTCCTCCACGATCAATGGATCCTTACCCTCGCTAGCTCTCGTGTCTTAGATCTCATTATTCCCTCCCTCTTTAATTGGATTCATCCTTGAATCTCCACCTACATCAAACAAGGAAATATCAGAAATATTGAAAGTAGCAGAAATGCCGTACTCACCTGGAGGATCCAACTTATAGGCATTGCCATTGATCTTCTCAAGCACTTGGAATGGTCCATCGCCTCTCGACTGCAACTTTGACTTCCTTTGAGCAAGAAAATGCTCATTTCTCATATGCTTCCAAACTCAATCTCCTGGTTCAAATGTAACGTGCTTTCGTCCTTTATTTGCTTGAGAAGCATAATGCTCATTTTTCTTCTCAATCCGGTACCGTTCTCATGGAGGTATCTTACCAATTTTGCATTCTTCTTTCCATCTAAGCTACCTCTCATCAACGGGTAAATGAATTAAATCCAAAGGTGTTAGTGGATTAAAACCATAAACAATTTCGAATAGAGTATAAGAAGTAATAGAATGCATGCCTCTATTAAATGAAATTTCTATGAACGGTAAGCAATGTTCTAAAAAGCGTAAAGCGTAGCATCGAGGCCGAGAATCAAGAATNAATAGAGTATAAGAAGTAATAGAATGCATGCCTCTATTAAATGAAATTTCTATGAACGGTAAGCAATGTTCTAAAAAGCGTAAAGCGTAGCATCGAGGCCGAGAATCAAGAATTACAAGATTAAGCGTGTCAATGCGAAGAATAAGCGTCATAATGCGTTTCGTATTTTTAATAATATTTTAATTATTTTTAAGATATTACATATATTTTTATATAAAAAAAATAAAAAATTTATGGGAAAAAAAGGGATAAGGCGCGCTATAGCGCGATTAAGCTCGCTATAACGCTATAAAAATGGTCGACCGCTATTTTACGCGCATATCACAAAATCGTCGCGTTTTCTCCGCGCTACGCGCTATAGCGGCGCTTTTTGCCGCTATTTAGAACACTGACGGTAAGCAATCCTCCCAACTCGTCAAGTTCTTATTGACTATAGCACACAATAATTGTATCATAGTCATATTAGCAACCTCAGTTTTCTCATCCATTTATGGGTGACAAGTTGTAGAGACTAATAGCTTAGTTTCTAACTTACCCCACAAAACTTTCCAAAAATGACTAAAGAACTTAACATCCCTTTCCAATACAATACTCATAGGTACCCATATGTAAGCACACACTTCCTTAAAGAATAAATCTACAATATTAGTGACATCATCAATTTTATAACATGGAATGAAATGAGCAATCTTACTAAATCTATCTACCATCACAAATATTGAATCTCTTCATTTCTTAGTCCTAGGTAAACCCAGCACAAAATCCATAGACATATCAACCTAAGTTTTACTAGGAACGGGTAATGGAGTATATAAACCCTGAGGTAAAACCTTAGATTTAGCATTTTTACAAGTGATGCATTTACTACAAACCCGATCAACATCAACTTTCATCTTAGCCAATAAAATAATTCACCTAACATCTCTAAGGTCTTCTTAACCCCAAAATGACCCATTAGACCTCCACTATGTACTTCATGTACTAATAATTATCTCATTGAATATTTAGGAACACAACTTATTTTCGAGGAATAAATACCCATTATGCATAAAGAATCTATCCATAGCACCTTTATCACATGATTCGTATATATTAGAAAAATATAGATCATTAGCATACACGTCCTTAATATATTCAAATCCTAGCAATTTTACACCTAAATAAGTTAGAAGTACGTACCTCCTTGACAAGGCATCCGTTACCACATTTTCTTGACCTTGTTTGTACCGAATAACATAAGGAAATGTCTTGATGAACTCCATCCACCTTGCATGTCTCTTGTTTAGGTTACATTGGCTCGTAAATGCTTCAAGGACTCATGGTTAGTGTGAATCATGAACTCATTTGGCCATATGTAATGCTGCCATGTTTCAAAAATTCGAATGAGTGCATACATCTCCTTGTCATAGGTAGGATAGTTGAGAGTTGCTCTACTTAGCTTTTCAATGAAGTAGGCTATTGGTCTTTTATTCTGCATCAAAATAGCTCCAATACCTATACTTGAGACATCACATTCAATCAAAAAAGTATTGTTAAAGTTGGGTAATGATAACCAGTGTAGTACACAACATATCCTTAATCCTAAGGAATATAAAAGAGGCTCTTTCAACATCACTGTTCATTTGCCAAATGTCAAGAAATTACATCGCCAACCAAAACGATATCGTTTGGTTGTTGGGTGTTTTTTCGTTCCATTTCTCACCCTTCCATGGCCAAGTACCCATTCAACCGAAACCCTTTTGAAACCTATTCAACTGAAACCCTTTTGAATACTGCTTTGATTTCCATTGTAATTTCACATTAATCAACACACTATATAAGAATCAAGAATTCGTGATTTTTGCTTTGTGGGTTTTCAAAATATTGGGATTTTTAAGATATAAAAATAATGGGAATGGCTGCTGCTGTGGGTTGTTGTTTTGCATCAATTTCTTAGATTCAATTGAAGGATTCTTCATCAAAGAGGAACATGAAGAATAGATTTAGGGTTTCTTCTTCTACTGTTAGTGATCCGTACAAGACTCAGGATTCATCCCGGTGCCTCTGAATCTGAGGTCAAGAAAGCATTTAGACAGTTTGCCCTTCAGGTATTTTTCATCTATCCTCAATATTGTTAGTTTTTTATTAATGATTAAACATGTGTTTTTTCTTGAAATTCTAGATTTTTTTCCTTTTTCATTTATTCTGAATAACAATTTTTTTTCTTGAAATTGCATTGTTATTAACTTGTTGATTTCGATTTAATTTCAGTATCATCCAGATGTCTACAGAGGAAGCAATTGTGGCTTCCAATTTCACCAAATTAACGAAGCTTATGATAGTAAATTTATCAACTATTTTAGATATCCTAATGCACAAAAAGTATGAGCCATATTTTGTACTTGTTATGGTTGATCCTATGTTTTGTGGGTTGTGCCAAGTGTACATGACAATTTAACGTGCATTATGTTTGATTTTGTTATGGTTTTTTTTCTGGCTGCGAAGTGCAAAAGTAATTGATAAGATCCTTTCTTTTCAACAAAGGACTAAGATACTGGAAATGTATAGATATGATAACATCATTTTTTGTGTAACACCTTAAGGTGCAAAATTAACTTTCAAAAATTAGACTCTTCTATTGTTAGAATGTCGACTGTATATGCACCTCTAAGATGTGTATTAATATGTTTATCAGTATCTACTAGCATGTGTATATGTGAGTGAGTGGATGAATTTTTGTACTTAGACCTTCATATCCAGTGATTGATATTTAAGCAATGAATGTGTCTATTCTCATAAGATAGAATGATAAGTGTGTTTTTACTACTAAATTTATGGTCCTCTTCCATCATAATCTTAATTGACCTTTTTTTTATGTGGGCAGGGATTGCAGTAAACAAGTCTATTTAGGTATATAATTGAAAAAAACTTTCCCATAATTTTAGTAGTCCATTGGTTCTTTTATCTTGTTGTGTGTGTAGCTCTTCCATTGAATTCCACTACAACAGATCCATCCGCAGAATTTAGCTGTAACGCTTATGAAATAGGTACGCGTTATTTCCTCTCCTACAGTCTGTGTGTGAATTCGATACATCTACTAAGAATCTTTTCATAGAGTCATTATGTTTTAATTTTTTTTAATCTACATGATAAAATGTTTCGACTATTTTTTTACCAAATTGTTTAACTGTAGAGAACGTTGGACACCTTGGGCTTGAGGTTCAAGGTCATACAATTACGAAATCGAGCGTGTAAATAGTAGCAAAAACTTCCATCTCTGGATAATTTTTTCACACCTTTTTTTCGGAACTAGAACGTAAAAAGAAAAAAATTTGGGAACAACTTTTACTGCTGCCTGATTATTCTACTCCTAGATTTGTGTGTTATGGTTACTTGGTTAGTTATGTGTATGATTTGGAAGTAGATGGTTGGGATGTTGATTTTGGATTTAAGAACGAAAGATTTGTTTGGCCAAAGGAAAACGACTCGCTCTGATACCAAATTGATGCATGAACGTAGTAATTTGACGACGAACAAGAAAGAAAAAAGGATTTCAAGAAGAAGAAGAATCTGAGACAATATATTCATATATTTGATGCATGAACGTAGTAATTTGATGACGAACAATAAAGAAAAATGGATTTCAAGAAGAAGAATAATTTGAGACAATATATTCATATATTTAAGGGTACCTATTACAATGAATAAGCTTTCTTTATATAGAACAAATAAGTTAAAATCAAAAGAATAATATCCTAGAACTTTATCAATTATTAAAACTAATATAATCTAATATAAATAAACATAATTTGAATTGAACTCGATTTTAAAATCCTACTTAAATTCTATATCTATCTCCATCAGTATCAGTTACCTTAAAGATCAATAAGTAAAAGGAATATCTAGAGCTTATTATGCTATCTCAGGGATGTGAAGCTTTGGTAGGATCACAGTTTCTCTGCAAAAGTGCTATGATTGCCACAGCCTCCCAATCTTGGGCCAGAATTTTGTGACTTGGAAGCTGAAAATTGTGTGTGTATGAAATGGTGTAAATCTAGAACAAAGCATATACCAATTGCTATGAAGACACCCCAAAAGCATAATGTCTAGGAAATCTCTAAAGTATCAGGAAACGTGACAGTCAACATCAAGATGGTTTACTTTTGAGCACTTGCCACTGGATCTTTCAATTATGAAGAATCAGCAACAAAAAGAATTATGCCACAACTCCTTCCCTCGCTGTTTCTCTCTCTTGGTTACCTCCTCGAACCCCTACTCCAAAGGAAAAAAGAGTGATGCATGCTATAGAATATCAATATTCTTCTATTCAACTTTCAAAATAAACAAATACACTATATGGAAAATAAGATTCATTATTTTCTTTTCTGTAACAGCCCATTTTCATTCTGTTTGTGCCCATAAATGGCTAGATACATTTTCTTGTTTTAAATACATTGTTATTGCAGTGGATTTCACTGTATTTATTCTAATAGTTTATATAATCTTCTGACTCTCCAATTGTGTCGACCAAGTTCGGTCCTCATACTTTATATCCATGAAAAAAGAAAAAGAAAATGCATGATGTTGTTTATTGCAATTTACTGAGATGTGATTTTTACTTTCTGAGCGCTTCTATAAGCAGGAACTGGTGTCATTCTCTACATAGAGAAGGCTCTAGCTCAATTGGGAGTACGCAAAGAAGACGTAAACTATATAAATGCACATGGGACGTCCAATCCAGCTGGTGACCTCAAGGAGTATCAAGCTTTTGTCCATCGTTTTGGGTAGAATCAAGAGGTTTCCAAATAATGATAAAAACTCTTTCTTGTCTGCATAGTAGTTATACTTTATACTGTTAGGTTCCTGATAAAAATCATGGGTTGTTCCATGTGCTTGCAGTTACGAGTGAACTCAACAAAATCTATGATTGGTCACCTGCTTGGAGCAACTGGTGTTGTGGAGGCTGTTGCAACTTTGCAGGTTTTTGTCATGCTTATTTTGTTTGCAAAAGTAACTAGAAAATCACTGTACATCTTTGAATCAGGCATTTGCATAAATATTCTCTTAATGCTCTGTCTTCGCGGTAATAGATATATTTGCATTTTGCATGGCATCCTGATAGTTATCCTTGAAGAAAAATTGTCAACAATCCTATAAAATGTTTTATTTTTCTATGAGAAACTGGGTTGCAACTGCTAAGACTGGTAGGTTCAAATTAAGGTTCATATTTATAGGAAAGTTGCTAAAGTTTTCTTGTCGGCCATAATTGTGGTTAATTTTAGGTTTGAGTTCTTGTTCCTATGGGACTAAAGAAATTCAGTAAAATAGAAAGAAAAATCTTCAATTTAAATTAGGAGAACATCTTAGCCTCTACGATATCAGAAGGATGAAAAATGTTAGGGTGACCATTTTTTGGGCCTTTTGGGTTTATAAAGAGTTGTAGGGAAAATTTGATCCAGTCAAATATAATAAATGACATAAACATGTGAGTAATTATGCACAAAAATTATTGTTTTACCCATCTTCCTAACAACTCTCTCCTTTATGCTGTTCCATCGCTTGTATAAGTGATAGTTTCACAGAGACCATAAGGTCATTTTGATTATCGTGAAGAATCAGCCACATATTGGACAGTTTGGTGGTTAGCTCCAATCTTCCATTTTCTGAAAACATTGGTTCCTTTTGTATCTTATAGGAACTAGGAAGTGATAAACATTATGAGTTAGTATACTGACAAGCTGAAGCCTTGTTATTGTTGTTGCCAGTCTGTTCCTTCAAATGTCAATACAGCTAAACTTTTTGACAATTTCTTTATCCAGTGAAGTTATTAGATCAAAATGAACCAAGGTCATAATTTGTACAGATCCTTGTGGGCATTGCATGTGTTCGGTTGTTGCAAATTGATATTATATGGTTCTTGATTATTAAGAGCTCTAATGTTGAATCCCTTGATTAATGGGATGTTCCCTATAAAGTAGGTTTGGCATTGTGCTCGACTATTTCACTGAATTTGTCTCCTTGTAGGCGATACGAACATGCTGGGTTCATCTAAATATCAATCTTGAGACTCCAGATGATGGTGTGGTATGATCTTCAGTTTCATTCTTTTTTAGTAGTTTCATGTGCAGAGGAAATATTGTTAGTGTTGCAATGCGTTTACCAGTTATTCACTTGGGAAGAAAGAAATATGTTCTTTGAGCTATTAATTAAACATAGCTTAAATGGTAGAACACTGTATATCCAAGAGCATTGATAGAGCTAAAAGGATGCAACTGAACATGTAGATATAATTCATTTTGCACATTTACTGGTTTCTTGGTTTTACTATTATTGGTTTGTGCAAGTAAAGTTGATCCAACTATGTAGCATTTACTGATGATCACCCATTATTTCAGGACACAAATGTGTTGGTGGGACCAAGGAAAGAAAGACTGGACATTAAGGTGGCATTATCCAATTCATTTGGATTCGGTGGCCACAATTCCTCAATCTTATTTGCTCCATATAAGTAGATCTTTATGGCACGCTCGATTTTGAAGTGGTCCTGTTTTAGAGAAAATGGGATGGTCTTGTTTTCTGAGTTTTTTTACGGCTAAATTAATCACAATTAATCTTTCCATACTGGATGACACAGAAGGTCAAGCTTGGTCCAACTTTAGCCTAGCTAGGAAAAAAATAGACTCAAAACAACCTAGGTATAGGTAAAAATCCCTGGGAATAAACTTATGTTGGTCATTCAAGAAAGATGATGAATAAAGAAATAGTCTTAAACTGTACATTGTACAGTCTCACAAGAGTGTCAAATGCTAATACAAATACCGGAAGTTGCCAATTTGCAGTAGGAATAAGTACTTCAAATCACACAGTGAGCATTTTGCCTGAACTTACAATCAACTTTAACGAAGTAAATTTATGTTTTCAAATATGTTTAGATGGTTTAATTTATCTACTGATAGGAAGTAAAGTTACTTATTTTGAAGCCAACCCATTCAAGTAGGATGTGGGGTCTTTCTTCTATAGGTGTGCAGGAAACTGCAGAAAGAATAGTGAGCGATGTTGTCAACCGGGTGAAAGAATAACAAGTTTTCAGGCATTGAGCTTGAAGAATAATGGGAGCTCTACATAACTAAGATTACCAACATTACAAAAAATAACTAAAAATCAATACACGTCATTAAGTAGCCAGCTAAATTGCAACACGTGCATTGCATGTGCGTCCACTAGTAGTATTAAAAGCATGTTCTTGTGTAACGCCTCAATGAAGTCCTATATTTTTCTTTACAATTTCCATGAATGGTGTGGCAAGTGTGTTAAAGTTTTTAACAAAAAGCTTATAAAAATTAAGTAACTCATGAAAGCTTCTTATCTCAGTTATGTTTTTAGGTGTTTGCCACTCTTTGATGGCTTTGATTTTCTTCTTATCCACTTCAATACCCTTTGCACTAACGACATAATCAAGAAAAACAATTTTTCCCTTGCAAAATGTGCACTTTTTAAAGTTAGCATAAAATTATTCTTGTCTTAAGAATACAAACACACATCTTAAATGCATATATGTTCATTTAGATCCTTACTATATACCAAGATGTCATTGTGAAAGATCAATCTCACTCACATTTTCTCTCAATCTTTTTTTCCTCACTTTTCAATTTGATTTGATCTTCAAACACTTGTTGTGGTATCAACAGTGCAGGGTAATATAGTTTTCATCCTTAGTAAAACTGTACTTATTTTTGTACCTATCATGAATCACTTTCCTAACATATTGCTATGGTCTCTCCAACAAAATATATTCGACATGCATAGTAACTACATCACACATCACTTCATCATGATACCTCACAATTGAGAAACTCACAAACACTTGTATATTCTCCTTAACCTCTCCACATTCATTCAACCATTGTAATTTGTAAGGTTTATGATGTTTTAGCATAGTTAATCACAATTTCTCAACAAGTGTAGTGCTAGCCACATTGGTACAACTACCCCGCCAATAATCATACTACATACCTTGTTGTTGAGTGGCATCTCGTATGAAATATGTTCTCCCTTTGTTTCTCCAAGTCATCCACTTTGATTTGAGCTTTAAGAGCTCGCTGTGTAACCAAAAGCTCTCCCACCACATGCTCCACTTTCTCACCATCGCTAGCATCTTTTAATTCCGACAGTCATCATATTCACCCTCACTATCACTCACCACTTCTCCATTGTCGCCCAAGCTCATCGCCATTTTGTTTGGACATTGAGAAACAATGTCTCCTGATCCTAAGCACCCAAAACGCTTGCTATCCCGATTTCGAGAAGGTTAGGAATCCGCTTTGGGCGTAGCTTTACTAGCAACTCCTCTATTCCCTTTGATATCTTAGCTTTACCTTTTGACATAGTCCCATTACCTTTATTGTTATCCCATTTCGGTTTTCAAGAAGAGTCAAAACATGAAGAACCCGATGGGTATCTAGCTGTTCCCTTCCTCTTCAATTGTGTCTCCACTTTCATAGCTATATGTAACATGTTCTTCAAATCCACATAATGTTGTAGTTCTACCACATTAGCTATTACCCTATTCAAATCATTCAAAAATTGGGACATGGTGGCCTCCCAATTTTCCTCAACATTCGCTCTAATCATGACAATCTCCATCTCCTCGTGATAATCCTGCACACTCCTAGATCATTGATAAAGGTTTTGTAATTCTTGATAAAGATCGCTATAGTAATGATTAGGAATGAACATCAATTCTCCACATGTCTCAATATGCCTCTCATGATTTCTCCTCCTAGATATTGCTATTTGATCCCTCCAAATAATAGCATAATTAGTAAATTCAACGATAGCAAGTTTTACCTTCTTCTCCTCCGACTTGTTATGTCAATCAAATATAAACTTTATCTTCTTTTCCCACTCTAGATATGTCTCCGGTCACTTATTCCTTTGAATGGAAGAATTGTCATTTTAATATTGCCCATATTTCTATTAACACCATCTCTGACATAATTTAGCCCTTCTATCATATGCATCTCTTTTATTCCCCACCCTTCCTATTTCAACCTCCACCAATGCATCATCATCAATCCTACTACCCGCTTCATTTTCACCACCATTATCCGCTTTACGATCCCACTACTTTGCCTCTTTGTGTTAGGAACTTCTGTAGGTTGTTCCTTACCTAAATTAGCAAACAATGTGTCTTGCCCTCTATCCACGTCTCTTGCCTATCCATTATATCTCTCATATCACCAAACAACTTTTCAAATCATCGTGTCATCTCCTCCGTCATGATGGCTTGACTACTCTTCCTACTTGAAGTAGAATCGTCTCTGTCAGACATCCTAAATCTAGTTTAATATTTGCCTCACATGTGTACACCTGTGTATTATTTAATTTGATTTTTTTTTTACTTCTATTAGTCTCATCATTCTATCTTTTTCCACTCAATGCTTTCTTGTAAGTGATTCAAAGAATTAATTTGATTTCAATTAAAATCTTTAATCTTTGTAGAGTTCAAACAAAGAATTGAGTAAGGAACGTGATCTAGAATAACTCAAGAAAGTAGGAATTTGAACTTTGAATGAAATGCTAAGGATAAACTCAAGAAAGTATTTCTTGAATTTGGACTGGATACTCATTTTTTTAGGTGCACAAGAATTCAAAAAAGGGCCCAAAAAATCAAAAAGAATTAATTTGGGCACTAATTTAGCGCACAAACAACTTTAGAATTTTTGATACTTTAATTGGATTGAATGACTCAAAGATGAAGAACACGAAGAACGAAGATAAAGACTTAAAACAAAAACAAACAAGGACTTAAATGATATAACCTTGATTTTTGGAGCCAAGCTTTGATACAACCTGATGGGAACCCACGTAGCAATTGAAGTTATGAAACCCACGACTGATTACATCAAATCCAAGAAAGCCAAAAATCAATGTTTGAAAGAAAGCTCGACACAATAAACTATTGAACCAAAGAACCAAGGCAATTGCAATAATATCTTGACCCATGATCTCAAAATTTATAAATCTTAGTTGAATTGTTGAACGCCACGAGAATTTAATTCTTGATAAGTTCAAAATTAATTGGATAAAGAACGAGAAGAAAGCATTATGCCTAGCAATAATATCTCTCAAATCGTGTGTTTTTACAATCAATGGAGTGAGTCCTATTTATATGGAACCGATAAAACCTGTTTTTAAAATTGAATTAAACCTTAAAAGATATAAAAAAAAATATATCATACAAGAGTTTTAACTAAACTAGAATTCTAGACGAAACTTGGAAAATACACATCCACAAATGTATTATGCGGTCGCAAAGACTTCTTGCATGCTGTCTCATTGGCCAATTGATAGCGTTCAATTTTGATTCGGTACGGAGGCATGCGGTCGCATAGTTTTCCCATTCAATTCCCCGTCGTTTCTTGAACCAAGTTGATCCATTTGGTTTCTTCTTCCAAACCCAACTTGAAACTTGTTCCTTTACTTGTTGTGATTGATGTTTCGTCCATTGTTGTTTGAACAAGCAATCACATAGCTTCCTTGACCTTCTTTGTTTGTGATATCATCATTGGTCCTTCCTCTACGATCAACGAATCCTTGCATTCACTGTTGACCTATGGTTGACATCTCGTTTTGATTATCACAAACAAATTATGTTTATTACTAACAAATTGATTTCAAACGTCTATAGTGATCATTACACATGAATAAAATTAATGTCACGAAGTTCGAAGCCAATAAATTTGCATACAATGATCAATGTGGAAACAAATTAATTAATCGAGACTATGAAGAATGATATGGCAATACCAACGAAAAGATGCCTCAACGAAAATCGAGACAAAAGTTGAAGTACCGTCAAGCAGTACACATCAAGATGTTCAAAACAAAGTACCAAGACTTTTCACAATCATATGTAAAGATAAAACATTTCAATACTTGGTAATGAATAGTGACGAACTCAAAGTTTTGAATTTACGTTCAAAAAATCAAGACAAAAATGTTTTACTCGAAAAATATGTTTTAAAAGGTAAAAATCAAAACACGTATATTTTAAATATAAAAAATACTTTGAAAAACATTTTAAAATGTCCCTCGAATACCCACATTTGATAAAAATAAGAAACAAGGACGTTCCGAGTCAAAAGTGGCATACCGAACGTTCGATATGGCCAAATTTGGCTCAATGGTCAAATTTCTAACGTTCTAATTTTCTACAAAAATAACGGATATTTGATCGTCTGGTATTTACCGGACGTCCATACAGTGCGTCCGGTACAACATAATGTTTGACCGTTTGAGTGCTATAAATACCTCATTCTTTCCCAACTTGCGAGAACTTTTCTTTAGCATTAAAGGGAGGCTTTTATTTATCACAACCATATTATTTTCTATCTTTAAGAAGATCAGAAGCATTAAATTCTTGAAATACTTTTGTCACTAATTGAAACACTTTTAGAAACCTAGAAGTTGAAGTTTTTCATTTCAACACTTTGAGCTACACTCATTCTCATATATTGAAGTGTTTGCTCTTCTCTTCTTATTATTAACCTTGATTCCATCATTCAATAAGAAGAGAAGATTCACTTGTATATTCATTTTGAATTATGGGTCATGTTGAGGTCTCGGAAATATCAACATTGTAAAAAGTTCGGTACTCATTGGTTGTAAGTCACCGGAAGTATTGTAAAGGGTTGGATTGCACCACAAGTCAATCAACATAGTAAAAAAGGTCTTGCTCGTAATGGAGAGCTTGGTAATGGGAGACGTAGATCATTGCGTTGGATTGAACCTCCATATTATATCGTTTGCACTCTCTAACCCTTTTACTTAACATCTTACTTTGTGCAAGCTTATATCATTTCATCTACATGCTTATTTGTGTTTAGTTTATTTCTTTATCATTTGTGTGATCATTAGATTAAAATCTTGGGTAGTTAACGAAAAAATTTTAAAAATCAATTCACTCTCCTCTTGGTTAGCCAATCTTGAACTTTCACTCACTAGCTCTCCTACCTTAGATCTCATTGGATCACCTTTAAGTCTTAATTCAAAATTCATAAACCTAATGTAGTGATCAATTGAATTCTGCTATTGCATTCAATTTACCACTCTCAAGTTATCTTTGAACCTATTTAACTAGTTCAATCTCATATCTTTGTGTGAATCAATCCTAGTTAAATGCACTATTTGTTCTAAGAATTTGTATAACGATCGGAATAACTTGCATATGTATCTTTACACATTATACTAAATTATCGGATTTTGATTTGTGGTCCAAATTTAAAACTCATCTCTCAATTCGTAAAAGATTCAAAAAATCATTGAATTATCGATCAAGTAATTCAAAGTATTAAATACATGAATAAAATCAATACATATATAATAAAAGAACTAGAATCTTGAATAAAAGAAATAATGGTTCTCAATTAGATTGTTCGCTATAACTTATGATTTAGCTACTCATGATTGAAGAAGAAAAACAATATATGATAATGAAGTAAATCGCCGAATTTTGAATAAAGATGTAGAAAAATGGATTAATCTAGCACTAAGATCTTCTTCTTCTTCTTTTTCTTTAAATCAATGCTTTGAACTCGTGATTTCATGATTTTTTTCCCCTTCAATTTGCTCTCCTAAATCTCAAGTTGTTGTGTATCTTAATGTGTGGTGTTGGGTTTTTGATACTGTTCACGAAAATATGTTTCGGATTTAAATTACCACAAGTGCACGGTTCGTTGACAAGTAATAAAGTGAAAATTCTAGAATTTCGAGTATCGTTCCCACGATGATTGATTTAATGTGATTTCTATTATCTCTACCTTAATCGAATCTATTAAATTTGAGATGTTTTTTCAATTTCTATGATTAAACTAAAACTAGCTTGCAAATTAAACTAAAATATCAAATTAAATGCAAAATTATGTTTCAATGTAAA
>CAIGRQ010055809.1:0-12757 GCA_903798375.1 Fraxinus sp. D2006-0159 | reverse complement strand
CATTATGAAACGATATCGATAACACGCCAAAGTTTAATCCGATAAAAATTTGGGACGTTACAAGGTGTTCAGTCGTTTATCCTTCAATGTGGGGCTCAATCATCCTATGTGTAGGAAGTCTGATCTCCACTGGCACCATTGCTTCCATACTAAAAGCTAACATGAACGGAGTCTCACCTGTCACTGTTTTATGAGAAGTCCTGTATACCCGAAGTATAGCGGGTATTTCTTCTGGCCAACTACCATTGGCCCCTCGATCCTAGTACGAAGATCTTGCAATATAATCTGATTTGACACCTCGGCAAGGCCGTTGCTTTGAGGGTGCGAAATCGAGTTCAGGCGGTGGCTGATCTAGAGATTGGTACAAAAGCTTCTAAACTGTGTGTTGTCAAGTTGTCTCCCATTATCCGTTATTAATACTTTAGGTATCCCTAACCTACAAACAATATACCTCCATACGAATGTCCTAAGTTTTGGCTCTGAGATGGTTGCCAAAGGTTCGGCTTCTACCCACTTGGTAAAGTATTCCACAGCTATGACAATAAATTTTAACTGACCCCTGGCCAAAGGGAAAGGCCCGAGGATATCAACTCCCCATTGCTCGAAAAGGGCTGCACACGGGATGGATGTTAATTCCTCGACATGAACATGTATCACATTACCAAATCTATGGCAATGTCACACCTCTTGACGTAATCCATACGTCTTTCTTCATGTTAGGCTAGTAGCACCTGTACCTTATAAGTTTGTAGGCAAGTGTATGAGCCCCTTAATGGTTTTCACATACGCCTTCATGAACTTTTGCTATGGCTTGGAGAGACTCGGAGGGCTTGAGACACCTTACGTAAGGCAGCTTAAGACTTCTCGAAACAAGATCCCCTTAATAATACAATACCTTAATGCTCTTGCCTTAATGCTTATTGCCTTCCGAGGGTCAGACGGAAGGTTTCCACTGTTCAGATACTCCATTATTGGGTCCATTCAAGAGGGCTCGTGATCGATATCCATAATGGTCGGTGTTGAGTTGATACTTAGCTCTGCCACTATCTTGATGTGCATCGTTCTGTCTAGTCCATCTATCCCCATGAACATCAGTCATGATAAGGCATCGACCTTCGAATTATTAGCTCTAGCAATTTTAACCACCTCCAGCTCTTGTATCGTCTCTGGAGGTCATGCACTTTTAAATAATATAAGCTCATTTTCTCATCTTTTCTTGCAAAAGTACCATCAATCTAGCCAACCACAAGTTGCAAGTCACTGAATAGCTGGACATTCTCAATCCCTAGGTCATGTGCCAACTCTAATGCCAGAATGACAGCTTCATATTCCGCTTCATTGTTGGTAGCTTTGAATTCAAACCTGAATGCACATTGAATTTCAGTTGTTTTGTTAGGTTGGTGATGATAACCCCGACGCCTGAGCCCGAACTACTTGATGCTCCATCAACAAATATCTCCCAAACCTCCAAGGTCTTGCTTGGGTCACCATCCTCTGGCCCCCGAGCTCTTGGTATAAGTTCTATAAAGAAATCTGCTATGCTTGTGCTTTGATTGCGGGCCATGGTTTGAACTATATATCAAACTCCCCTAGCTCAATTGCCCATTTAAGCAATCTTTCGAAGATGTCGGGTTTCTGATGTATGTATCTTAGCGGCTGATCAGTGAGTACAACAATTGGATGAGACTGAAAGTACGACGAAGTCTTCGGGCGGACACCACCAAGGCAAGAGCAAGTTGTTCAGCCAATGTGTATCGTGTTTCGGCATCAATGAGTACTTTACTCACATAGTATATTGGTCTTTAGACCTTTCCAACTTCCTTTGCTCACCACGCTCTCAGAGATGGCCAAATATAGCAACAATTTATCATTAGGTTCTAGTTTAGTGAGAATCGACGGGGTTGCCAAGGCCTTCTTGAGCTCCTGAAAGGCTGTATTGCACTCTTTATTCCAATTAAAACTCCAGTTACCTCTTAGGACTTTGAAAAATGGGAAGCATCTGTCTGTTACCCGAGCTACGAACATGTTAAGTGCTGCTACCCGACCTGTCAGTTTCTCTATATCCTTCTTACATTTGGGGGTTCCATGGACACCAAGGCTTGGATCTTGTCAAGATTGGTCTCTATCCTTCTATGTGTGATCATGAATCCTAGAAACTTACCGAAAGCCACTCCAAACTCACACTTAGCGGGGTTTAGCTTCATCTTGTACCTCCATGGTGTAGGAAAGACCTCTTATAGGTCCGAGACATGACAGTCTACCTGCTTGCTCTTAACAACCATGTCGTCCACGTATGCCTCAACATTTTTCCCTATCATGTTGGAAAGACATTATTCACAAGTCTATGATATATAGCTCCCGCATTTTTTAACCCGAATGGCATGACCCTATAATAGTAAATGGCCTAATCTGCCATAAACGAGGTCTTCTCCTTGTCCTCATTTGACATTAGAATTTGATGGTACCCGAAAAAACATCTAGGAAGCTGTACAACTTATGACCTAAGGTACTGTCCACAAGATTGTCAATTTGAGGTAGAGAATAGTTGTCCATGGGGCATGCTTTGTGTAGATCCATGAAGTTGATACAGACTCGCCTCTTTCCATTGGATTTCTTAACTAGGACCACATATGAAATTGGTACCGATGAGTTTTGCTACCTCTTCTCGTATGACCTCCCGTCGTTCTGGCGTAAACTGTCTCCTCCTCTACTTTACAGGTCTCATCCCAGGGTTTATGTTGAGTTTATGTACTGCAATTACAGGATCTATTCCAGGCATGTCTTCTACACTCCAAGCAAATACATCAATGTTGCGGGTCAGGCAGCCAATGAGTTGACCTCTGGTGGTGTCATCAAGATCTTGATCAATAGTAACTTTCCTGTCAGTCTCGAGCTCGATCTCATCCATTTTTCTACTGGTTTGAGCCTTCTCCTATGGTCGAGCTCGAGCTCCTCCTTGGACAACTGCATGACGTCGAACCTGATCTCCCGAACACTAGTGACATAGTATTATTTAGCCACTGTTTGGCTTCCTCGAACTACTCCTATCCCCCTTCTCATAGGATATTTTACTGCTAAGTGGAATGTTGATATGATCGCCTTGATCACATTCAACAACGATCTTCCAAGTATGACATTGTAGGTCAAGGGCGCACAAACGACCTGGAATACCGTAATCTGAGTCACCTGCCTCTCTTCTGATCCCAAGATAAGAGGTAAACTAATGACACCCTCCGGAATAATAATACCTCATCTAAACCCTTGAAAGGGGGGGGGGTTCTGACAGGTTTAAGCTACTCTACTGAAATGTCCATTTTAATGAAAGCTTCCTGCGATAACACATTGCCGCACTACCATTGTCAACCAAAATCTTCTTCACCTCAAAGTTGACGATGATTGCTAATATAACCAGGGCATCGTCGTGAGGGAAAGACATGCCATCCAAATCCTTCGATCCGAATGTTATGTTTTCCATACTACTAATATCAATGTTTAAGACCTGAGGATATTGTCTCGCATATTGCTTTCGCCTGTTGCTAGAGGCCCTTCCTGAGGCCGTTCCTCCAATAATATTGTTAATGGTACCTGCGGTTGGTTACTGGTCTGTTCCACTAGCAGAGGTCTCCCCTTATTTTGATTGCTCTGCTGGCGCTTGTCTCGACTGACATATGTACCTAAAAAACCTCTGATGATGAGAGACTCAATCTCTCGCTTTAAGGCAATACATCCTTTCGTTGTGTGTCCATGGTCTCTATGAAAGACACCGTATTTGCTCTTATCTCGAGCTTCGGGTGGAGATTGCAGCTTGGAAGGCCACCTCAACTCTTTAAGATCCTTGATCTCTATCCAGATGTTCAACCTCGTGGTGTTCAATTGGGTGAAGGATGTCGGGAGGGGCTTCCTGCCTGGACTTGCTTCAAGAAAGATCTGTACGTTGGGTGGACTCATGGGGCCTCTTCAGATCGGACCTTTTCGCTGAAACATTGTTTCCAGATCGGTTATGGACTTGGGAGGTGTCTATAATAGAGACATTTTGAACGCCTCACATCTTACGGTGTACGTCAGGGCGGAGACCACGGCTGTGATATGTAGGTCCGAGATCAAAAGTCTCTCCTTATTAAACCTGGTCATGAAATTGAGAAGAGTCTAGTTAGGTCATTGACGCATCTGCATGAGTGATGTGACGTCTTCCTAATACGTTTGCTACTTGCAAAGAACGCAGAGCTTGTCGACTAAGTCCAAAAAAGAGGATATAGAGTTAGGCTCTAGTATGGAAAACCAATCTCGAGCGATGTTAGTTAACGTCGATGGAAGGCTTTACACATTACAGCATCGGGTGCAACACGTAGATTCATAATGTCGGTGTATATGTTGAGGTGATTGATGGGGTCAGTAGTCCCATCATATTCTTTCACCCGAGGGTACTTGAAACGACATAGTAGAGGATACGTCAAAACTTCGGGGGTGAAAGGGGTGTTTAGGGTGAAACATTTCTGAAGCATCCCAACCCTGATTCCTTCTTGAATGATCCTTGCTAGATCGGCAGAGTCTATTGCAATTGATCTCGAACCGATGGGTGCTTGAGGTTGGCTTGGTGTACCGGCTTCACTATGGCTAGGGCCTGGGACCCGAGCATCCGCAGTGTTACCACTTAGAGGGGATGGTATCGGAGGGATACCTCTCTCATGTAGTAGCTGAGTCAATGAGGCCACTTGTTGGCGGAGTTTTTCGAACGCGGCTGGAGCTATTGCTATGAGCGGTTGTGGTGGTTTCCTAGATGTAACCTCCAGGGGGAGCGGGATATCTGTAGGGGGAGTTGGTTAGGTGCAGATGAGCTGGTTGGAAGATGTCCTGAGCGTGTGTTAACCATGGCTTCTGGTAGCGGTTCCCACAGACGGCACCAGTGATGCTACCAAAATTCGTACATGGGCCAACCCGAACCGGATGTAAGAACTCTGCTGGATCTGATCTTCAATGCCTAAAACAAAGGCGTCGAGGTGTGTTATCGTCGCCCCTCCGATGCTTAAGTCAGTTGAGTGCTCAAGAAACTTATGCTGAATGTTGTAAAGACGTACCTAAATGATGAGTCAGGATTACATACTTATAGAGGGTGATGGCGGAGTCCTAGAAGGTTTGAACTTTCCATAGCTGATTATGGTTGTTTGAGTTATGTTAGAATTGTGCAATTTGGGGAATGAACTTCTGCTAAACTAGGAGTTTGTACTTGTCGTATGCGAAAGTTGGTGGGATAAATGGGTAAGGATAGGTAGATCATCCCCCACCCGGGCCTCAATCATCGAACTCTACGACCCATCTAATTGGGCCAAGTGTGGGGGCCTAAGGTCGGGCCCATCAGAGCTCGAGCTCGGATATGGAGTTATCAGTTGTAAATAAATTTAATCACATTTGTAGGAGTATGTCAAGTTAGGAGATCGGGGGAGCTTATATTGGTTCATAGTCCGTTTAGTACTTACTTGTTTATCCATATAAAGCCAATTTATTTATTGAGGTTAAATTAGGGTAATTGTTTGATATGTATGTGATTTTTCATATCATAGTTTTTCGACATGTATGCAATTTTCTTGCAAAACCTTTACATTTTAAAATCAAATTTTTTTTGTAAATTTTGATAGATATTGATGAAATGTGCGATTAAAAAGCTGTGGATTCATAAAATATGTAATGAAAGTTAATTATCAACTTTGACTTAAATTAAAATTTAGATTTTAATGAATTCCAGACAGAGACTCATTCTTTGTTTGGGTCCCATTATTTAATTTTTTTCTTTCTAAAACTCATTTAAAATGACACAATCTCCTAATAAAATAATTTACACGTAGATTAAATTTTTTTATATGTTTTTTAATCACAAAACTTCATAAAATCACTATGGGAAAAACTCATTTTCACAAAAATGATCTCAAACAATAATTGTAATTTATAATCTATGTTGATTTACATTAAATCATATTATAGTGAATATAATTTTTGAAATTATAATTTTTGGAATATTGTTTTTTTTTAAAAAAAATGCGTGGTTAAACAATAAATTTATTTTTTGAGTTTACATATAATATTATTTTATTGAAAATACACCACAAATTAACAAGTGAAATAAAAAATATCCATATATAAATCACTATTTCAAAAAACTATGGATCTGTAATTAAATTCGTCATCATCTTCCGACCATCAACATCACCATCACAATAATCATGTCTATATATCATATCATCTCCCAAAACCTCCCAAATCCAAAAATTCAACCACCACCAACATTTGCACTCCTCTCCGTACGAAACCCCATATCTTCCATCCAAACTCTAGTAAGACCATGACATCGTCATCTATCCACACCACCATTGGAAGTACGGCCCCTATACTATCATCACCGTCAACAATATATAAGGCCGTGTTTTGATTTGGAGATAGGGGCTTTGAATCGATAGAAAGAGAAAGTGAATGAAAGGGCTTTGAGGGTTATTTTAGAGTTTTTTTTTAAAAAAAAAAATACTTGATTTTTAAAATTATATTTAAAATACTTGATGTTTTAACTTTAAATACATTAAGAATACTTTACCTAATTTCCTCTATCTTGTTAAGATAAGATGACTCAATCAAATTAATTTATTTTGGTAACTATGCATGCTAAAAAAGATATTTAAATTAAAGTTACTTTATTTAAAATATTATAATATGGGTGGAGTTAGGAATGACAAAATGGCTCGCTGGCTCGGGCTCGGGCCTGAAAAAGCCTGAGCCGAACAGACTCGTGGCTTAGTGAGGCCGAGCCCCATTTTGGGCTTCGGCTCGAGCCGGCCAGGCCTGGCCCGTGTGGCTTGACGGGCCGGTCCGTAAGCCTAAAAAATAAAAAACTTGCCTGCCACTTCTTTTTAAATTTTGTTTTTTAATTTTAACTATAATTTTTTATATGTTAATATTTAGTTATTATTTATAATATGTATAAATTGCACAAATTTAAATTCTTTAAAAAAAATTCAGATTTGTCATGAATTTTTTTTTTTAAAAAAAAATAGAACCAGCTTGGTTCGATTTGACTCACCCAGGCTCAAGCCGAAAACTCGGGTTGAGCCTAAATCGTTTTCGGCTCGAGCCTAAATTGTTAGGCTGAGTTTTTGCTGGGCTCGAGGCAAAAAATTCTCGAAGTATTTTACATTAAGCCAAGTCCAAACAAAAAGTTTCGAATCGCAACTCGACTTGATTAATTGACACCCATAGGTGGTGTCAACGAAACCAGGAAGGTGAGATGGAGTCTGCATATGAAACAGGGTAACGATGCGGCCATTCAAAGTCCAACGAGTAATCTACTCTGTCAGACCTGGTAAAGGCCTGGTAGAGCCCATCTCTCATGGGGTGGGTGGGTGGGTGATATTCATTAGGGAGGGATTTTTTTAATGAGGTGGGTCCTCGGGACTCACCTCATCTCTCACAATGAGCTCTGCCAGGCCTTTACCAAGCCTGGCAGAGCAGAATTTTTTTAGTCCAACTCACATTTAACTTGTAGCCATACATTCATCAATTATTGTACTAAATTATGCCAAAAATATTAGTCCACAAATCCCTTGATAAATTAATGTCTGATTTTTTTATTTTTTTTTTTTTGAGATTTTGAACATGGGTTAGCAACGAGAAATGAGTAATGGCTTTTTCTTTAGGTAATTTAGTAATATTTTATAAATATAATAAAATTATATTCCTTGGCTAATCTGTAGTAGAGCTTGTCGAAAAATTTAGTCCGCAATCTCTGTCATCACTGTCAAGTAATGTTAATCATATCAAATTGAGCAATGCTACAACCACAGCACGGGTGACAGCTCGGGTCACAGCCGTCTCACATGCAGGGGCAGGGTCTGCAATTAAAATAATCACATGCAGAGGCGGGGCCCGCCGCTTTGTGAGAGTGCTGTGACCCGAGCTGTGCACCTCGGGCTGTACAAATAGCCAAATTGTATCAAATTTTATTCAATCCATAATGCCAAATGTCTTTAGGTTAATCAAATTTTAATTAGTGATAAAAATATTCACAACATTTTATCGTAATAATTATCAAAGATCTCTATCTCATATATTACAATTGGGTTAAAAACTGTGAATCACCAGTCTTTTAGCAGTGTTTCACTTACATTATTAAACTCTTCTTATTATATATTTGTAATTCAAATTTTGAGCGTGTTTGAGCCCCTTTTTGTAAAAAAAAAAAAATGAGTTCTATAATAGTATTTTTTTTACCCTTTTGGAGAATGTGTCTAAAAAGTAGAAAAAAAATTAGATTTAATTGCAAAATTATTTTATTAGAAGAATGTATGATGAAGAATAAATGTAAAAAATAATTTTTTTTAAAGAATAAGAGTTAAGGGTATATTTTGTTCAGTGTAGATTAGTACTGTCAAATTTTATATAATGAATTAAAAAAACCAAATTAACTATGAAAATATGATATGTTTGGGAAAATTTGTGGGTTCGTTGCATTTTGTTTATCATCCAATTGTTGGAATGTGGACGTAGAATTATTCAGAAATTAAAAAATTTCTTTGATTCATTAACAAGATCGTCTAAATGTTCATGTATATATTATATCAAGAATGAGGGATTCAAATTTTTACATAAATTCGATGATCAATTTTAGAACTGGATTTGAATCACGAACTTCTAGCATTTTGGAACACGAGCTTCCAATCTTTTAATTGAAAGAATTTGATACTTCAAACCTCAAAGTCTTCTATGATATTCTTCAAAGTCAAGACTACACAGGTGGGTGAGCACCTTCTTTTAATTAAATCAATAAAATAATTTTTGAATTGGACATAAGAAAATATTATTTACTTTTTTCTCTTTTCAAATTTGAACACTAGGAATTATGTATTATAATTGTTGTATGATTTTTATGTCCATCTAATCTCTATTTATAGAAATAAAAGACGTTTGAATTCATGTAGAATAATAATTCCAATATCAAATAGTAGTTTTAATTAAAATCCAAGTAGGAATTTTAATTAAAATCCAACTCTAATTAGTTTACATTTAATTACATGTGTAGTCCTAGAACTCCAATTACAATTAAAATTAAGTGTACAACTTTTATAATAATTACAAGTACAAAACTTTATTCTAATTACAATTAAGACCAAAACAATTATAATTACCGTAATTAAATTCAATTACTTTATAAAGCTACAATAGGGATAGGGATGACAACAAGGAGGGGAGGGGCGGGGAGGGGTCAGGTCTGTGCGACCTCCCTCGCCCCGTCCCATTACCCTTTAAGGCGAGGCAGGGCCCTTGCCCCGTTTACTACCCCATTTAGTTTTATTTTTTTAAATTTTTGATAATTTATTTTATTGTCCTCATTCATTAGATTGAGACAAATAATTTTAGTTGTCATTTTCTACCGAAGCAAAATCATCTGCCACGTCCCCTTCCCCGTCCTGAATACCCGATTACGTGGGTAATCCCCGCCCGGGTTTGTCAGGTTTTTTTTTGCCATCCCTACACAAGGAACTAATCGGACATATATTTTCCAAACTCCAATAATTAGATCTTGTCTAGTCAACCTTAGACCACCTAATCTAAGTATTAATCTTTCCTATTTCCACTAAAGGTAAAAGACTGAACTCTTGGAATATATAAGATCACAAAAGCCAATAAATCTGTAATACTTTCCTCTGATCTGCTGTATATGCATTTTATCCCCGTTCAAAATTTGATAATTAGGTACGAGCATAAATGACTGTTTTACCCCTCTAATTATTCTAACTAACTTAAGTACAATTTTCTTCAACGGTCTTTTGAACAAATAATAGATGTTAAAATTTAGCCGTCGCTAAATATTGAACTCAGATTTTAACTGTTCAATAGATAATACTTAAGTCCTCACTCTATCCATTTTTAGGGCGATGGTTCCTGAATTCATGTTCTCTACTTCGCTCATTCTCAAGTTTACAACTCATTAAGATATTTGACCAATCAATTGATCTCGTCCATCGATGAATCAAAAAATCCTTAAAATCACGAAAATATATACATAATTTTGGTAAGTGATTTAGATGAAATACACAGCGGTCTAATTGAATTTAATTCTTCCCACGATCATGCTATAGAATTAAACTCAACACATGGTCGGTTCAATACACTCCAAGTGTACTAGTGTCACATTTAACTATTTCTGTGATAAGGACAAATTACAAACCCGAATAGAGAATCGAACAACAATATAACCTTCCGGTACAAGGTGTCAACCCTTATACATAGGCAGTGAACAAATTATGTGACACTTTACTTCTCAACCAAGTACCTAACATATATAACACTAATGATCATGATCACTTTAATTCGCATGCTCAATAATTAAACAAATACAATAAATCGAAATAAAAAAATAATTTTATTTAATATAAAAATAAACAAAACTATATTATATGAGCACACAACTCAACACCAATTAAATATGATATATTCGTACGTGCAAGATATTCCCTTTTTAAGCGAATAGTTAAAAGAAGTTGGTCCAAAAATTATAATTGTTAGTATAAATCCAATAAACATTGCTATTTGGCCTCGATTTATCCCAACAAGTTACTCACAATTTCGTATGATGATAGTAATCACAAGAAAACAAAAAAGTTCTTTCGCAATTCTCAATTTCATACTGCTTTTTTGATCGTCATCGATCACACAAATATTTGTCCTTTCAAAGGGTCACCCCTGCATGGTGCACGATAGTACTTGCGCTATAGGGGATGAATAAAAAAAATGTAATAGGGGACAAGAAGCATGTGACAACATATCTGAATTAGCGTAAAACATAGCGACTTAGCATGAAAATAAAGGTTAATTTTATTTTTTGTCTGTGTACTTTCGGTAAAATCTCAATTGTGTCGCTCGACTTTAACTTGTCTTAATCACATAAATCAACTTGCACTACGTTAAAGCTGAGCGATCAAATTGAGTTTTTGCTAAATGTACAATGAACCTAATTGTTACAAATTAAATTTTGATCATCATATTGAAATCTCACTAAAGGTTCAGTGGTTAAATAAACCATGTTATCCATTCCTCGGTCTTTCATTTGACAAATCACCAATTCTCTTTTTCCACATAGTCAGGGATTTTTATTATTTTTCATAATTGAAGTCAATGGTTCAATAGTTAGTACCTTCCTCCTCTCCATTCTCCCCTTAAAAAAAATAAAAAAATAAAAATAAAAATAAAAATGCTTACCCTTATCTTTAGTTAACATGCTAAAATATTAATAAAAAAAAAAAAAATAGAAAGACAATTTTATTCCACCCTCGTTAATTCCCTAATGATTTCTTATTTTTCTTTTTAATTTCTTGTTTATTTAAAAAGAAGTGTAAAATTGTCCAATGGGAATTTAAGTAGTACTAAAACGAAATATATAATGAAATTGCAACACGCGTCAAATATTAATGAAATTAATGAGGGTAGTAAAGATCGTAAGATTAGGGTCCTAATCTTTGATTTGCTAATTCATACCTAAACTCAGTCAATCCCATTCTTGAATTTGCAATATCAAATTCCATCCACATATTTTCCTGGTGATAATGCCCAATAATATAGGCCTCCACACCGGTTTATTAGCACAAAACGTCCCTACGTTTGACAGTTAGTGTGTAAAACGTCCCAACGTTTCATTTTTTTTTGCATTTTTGCCCCTATTTCAACGTTTCAGTNTTTTTAGTGTAAAATAATCAAAATACCCTCAATTTTAAATAAAACAAATAAAATGAAATGAAAAATAAAAAATAAATTGTAATTATATTCCCAAACTTTTTAAAAAGTGCAAGTGAGTTCAAAAGTTTTATTAAAATGTTTAAGCACAAAACGTCCCTACGTTTGACATTTAATAATTAATGCGAAAAACATCCACACGTTTCAAACATGTTTGTACTTGCTTAATAGCACAAAACGTCTCTACGTTTAATACTTATTATGTAAAACGTCTTTACGTTTCATTTGCTTTTACATTTTCGTCCTTATTTCAACGTTTCCTTGTGGAAAACGTTATTTTCACTATTTTTCAATATAAAATGACCAATATACCCTCATATTTAAATTTAAAAAAATAAAAATAAAAATAAATTACAATTGTACTCCAAAACTTTTTAAAAAGTGCAAATGAGTTCAAAAATCTTATTAAAACATTCAAACCAAATAATTGAAAATTAACGAAAATTAACTGGTTAATTATTATACTTATTTCTATTTTGAAAATTAACGAAATTCATTTGCTGGATGAAAATCATCCATGAAATAATTGAATAGTTTACCACACAAGACAGATTGCTAATGTTAAAATCGAATCTATTTTTAGAATTTACAATATCAAAATCATTGAATTAGAATAAGTACTTGAGAATAAAGTCCTCGGTACTTAATAATTCCTGAAATGATTCAAATTGGGATTTCCTTTCCGCACGTGTAAAGATCCATCAGTTTACAAAAATGAAGTTGAGTGTAGTGATTAATAAAGTAAGGAATTAAAAGTTCAGTACTGACTAAAATACCATTCATAAGTTCAGTGCTGGAACAGATTTCCATCCCATTTCAATCTGTCTTTTCAGCTTAAAAGTGAATTAATTAATTATAATCACACGTTTTGTGGGATCCCAACTATTCAACCAAAAACCAACACAAGGGCTCAGTTTGTTTGAATCCAATCAATTATATATGATAATTGTTGATTATTATTGTTCAATCATTCAATATATGAAGTGAA
>CAIGRQ010055797.1:0-11022 GCA_903798375.1 Fraxinus sp. D2006-0159 | reverse complement strand
CAAGAATTAGTTACACATGAAAAATCTAAGAATAAAAGAGAAAAAATAGTTAGTAGCCATTCTTTGCATTTTGAACGTCTTCTAGGGTTTATAAAGTGTAGAGAGAATTATTTCCATAAGTGTTTGATTGGAAATAGAACACCAAGAAATTCGCCTCGAAAGTCTTCTATGTGACCACATAGTATAAAGTCATGAGGTCGCATGAACAAATAAATTCAACCCTCAAACTCTCGGTAATGGTCTATGCGGTCGCAAGAAATTAACACCATGCGACCGCATAGTGTTAGCAATTTTCTCTGTAGAATAACTTTTAGTATTTTGGTCATATCTTTCACCAATGTCCGATTATAGTGATTCAAGATGAGTTGGAAAGCTTACTCAAAGAGATACAACTTCACTTTAGATATTATCTTCCAATTTGATCATTTACCATGTCAAAACTAAGACTGAAAATCCGATTCCATGTCAAAATTGAGACTAACTTTTCAATTGGAAATTGATGTGGGATCCTACTTCGATAATATTTCATCCATTTGATGTATTATTCCATCCAATTTACTCCTAACACTTTCAAATTTTCATCATGAGGTTCGACACAACTTTTGTGTATTTGCATGTTAGTCCTTGAACTTTCACTTCTTTTCACTTTAGTCCATTTTCATCTTCCAAATTACGTCATCTCCATTAAATTGAAACCTAAATAAAAATATGAGATTAATGAGTACATTTTGGCATAAAATAATCATACGAGCACATAAAATAAGGAGGGGAAAATATGCATTTTACATTCGTATCAGTTTCTCAAAATTTGGTGCCCTATGGTCAACTGACTTGGTGTTATCAGCCCAACACTCATTACGAGGTCATTTTCACTTCATGATTGGTTGTTCTCATGTGATTACAACTTACATTACATCATTTGGGTGATTTTTCCTTCATTTTTGCATGGTTTGAGACAGCAAGTGGCGTTTTGTTCGATTTTGTTTTGTTTTGTTTTGTTTTGTTTTTACTGTTTAAGACTTTGGATTTGGTGGAGGTTAGACTAGGATTAGTTGATGGTTTATGATTGTGTTGAATATGGTGTTTTGGGTTGAAATGTGGTAGAGTTCGAACCATACATGTGAGTACGGTGCACATTGATGCAATTGTTCGATGTTATTGATGCTTATTGTCACTTAATTGATAACCATTCACAAAATTGATCACGTTAGGGTTGTTAGTTTGTTGTGTTGATGTCATTTATATTACATTTGAAGTTGACACCACGAGGTGACATCACGTCATCGCGGTACGACGTCAAGGAATCACATTATGTCTTTAAGGTATCGAGTTGCGATGTCAAAGCACCACATCACGATGTCAAGGCATTATGTCTTAGTGTCACAGCATTATGTCATCTACGTAAATGCATTTCACAGTCTCATCTGTAGTTAGTTTTCCAATGTTGGTTTGCATTGGTTTGTGCGTACATGGGGGTTATTTGTGCGATTTTGTTGAGTTGGCATCATTTTGGTTGTCATTTCACATGTATTATAGCATTTCATTCAGTCTTGTCGAAAGTTGCATTATTTAACGTGAGTCTCTAATTTATTTCTCATATACCACCTAATAGAGTACGGATGACTACACAGACATCGAGTGCATCCAGATCCTTTAGTCGATCCCGGTTCATATCCGCCACTACTCAGGAGGTATTCAGGACCCAGTTCTCATTGTGCCGAGTACTAGTAGAGCGTAATGTAGTCTTATCTGACCTTTCCCCATATCTAATTTCCATTTTCACTTCTACGGGTTGTGATCATTTACTCATAGATTTGACACTTCCTCCTAGTCTACTTGTTCACAAGTTTTATGCTAACATTTACGATGTTAGCGATTCCACTTTTAGGGCATTTCTTAGGGGTAAGACGACTAAAATCACTCCCGATGGCGTGTCAAGTATAGCCTATATTCCTCGGGTCGTTCACCCCTTATTTCCATATTTGCCAACTAATACCCTTCCAACGGACTCTCTCGTCCGTTCGACGGTGTTTAACACACCGTTGGAAGGAGGTCCTAGTGCGATACGCACTAGCTCTCTCCCTACTAATCACCATTCTGTTGCGCATTGTATGCATGAATCTGTAGCCTGTATTACATACTTCTTCATTACCTATGGCAAATGCCCGTTTCTTGTACGCCTTATTACACGATGATTCTATTGATCTAACCTCATTTATCTGCCAGTAGATTTTGCGTGCTTTTCGTGTTATAGGGACAAGGGTATGGCTTCCTTATGCATGTTTGATTTACTGCTTTGTGAGCGCACTGGCGTTAGTTTTCCAGAGAGGGTCCTTATGAGGAATTCTCGACCGATTGGCCACACTACCATTTCCCGAAGTAGGTCTCATGCTTCGTCTGAGCCAGCTGATCCTATTGATGACCTCATTTCTGTTGATCCCTCCGATTTTCCTACTTCTACTTCTGCACCTCCACCTACTGAGTCTATTCATCCATCTGTGTCCGTTACCATTGATCTTTCTATACCACTTATAGGACAGATGAATGTGCTAATTGAGTAGTAGGCTCGTCTGATGATGAAGATTACACGATTGAGAGCTACAGTTGATCGAAGCACTAAAGAGTTTGCTACACTTCGCGGTGTTGTCGGATATCTTCAGCGAGGGTTGCGTTGGATTCGTCAACATTGGGATGACAATACAGCTTCTGATGAGGGGACTGATGCTAATAATACTGCATAGTTGCTAGGCTGCCCCTTGTCATTTGTGACAAAAAGGAGGAGTAGTATAGTAGATATTTTTACTGATATTAACATTTATAATTTTTTATGTACTTAAAAAAAATTAATTGAAGTTAAAATTTAATGTTACAGTTTTGATTTGGAAGTAATTAATTTTTGTTTCAATTAGATTAAGTTTTGATGTTTAGTGATATCAATGTTTGTTTTGCTATGTTGGTTTGCATCTTAATTTAGCTGGTACGAATCAATGCATTTTAATTTAGCTGGTATGAATCATTGCATCTTAATTTAGCAGGTATGACAAATGATTAACTATTTAAATTGTGTTTATCCATATTAATGTTTCACGTACCTTTACAGTAATTATTGAGTTGTTTGTTTCAGGAAACAGGTTTACAAAGAAAAAGAACATTTCAGTCAAGACAATTGGTTTAGTAGTAGTAGTTGTCATGTGTCTGTATGTTAACTACCTTGACTTTAGATTTGTAGTTTTGTCACAAAATGTCAAAGGATGAGCTTGCTAGGTTTTTAATGTAATTGGCAAATCTGTGAACAAAAATGACTAGATTTAATGTGTTGTAAAAGTCAAACAGTAAGTTGCAAATACTATTAATTGAGTTGTTTCGGTCTAGGGTTCGAGAATGGAAAGAAGGAAAAAACGACGCCGCAATTTCGCTAGACTGTCACCATGACTTTGCTTGAGCGGCAGAAACGGAAACATTGTCACTAGCCTGTCGCATTGCCTTCGCTCGAGCAACATAGTGTCGCTCGCCTGTCGTCCAGCTTTCGCTCGAGTGATAGTGTTTCCCAAAAAATTTTAATTCGCATTTTCAAGACTTTTTGTCGGACACATTCAATTCCAAACCTAAACTATATATACCAACAAGCCTCTGAACGATTTTTCTTAATGTTGATCATTGAGAAAATACTTACTGCTTCATATCCTCTTCATCAAACAAGCTTTTAACCTTCATCTTTTGAGTTGTTCTTGACATTGAAAACATAAAACCTATAATCCAAATACCAAAATACTACTTCCTACACATCTGTTAAAGTTATGAAAATCCATGGAAAGTGACTGGAGTTCCATTTGTAGGAGAACACAGAGTTCTTCGTTGATCTACAAGAGATAGAAGAATTCATAAAGCCGCGAGTTGGTGCAGGAGCACACAATCCAGGAGGGTTTTGAAAACTACAGCTGGAAGTTGGTGCAGGAGCACGCAATGTAGGGAGGGATGTGGGAATTGTAGTTAGGAGGTCATAAAGTACTAGTGGTAGTCGTGTTTGGCGGACTGTAAGTTCATAATTCGTTTATAGTGGATTGTTGACTAGCAAAGTGCCCGAAGATTTTACCTAGTTGGAGTTTTTCCATGATCATTTTGATTGTTATTTATTTGTTTCATATAACTGCAGCAATTCAACTTAGGAAAATTGACTTGCTTGATTAACCATCTAGAGATAATTTATAGTGATTTGTTGCTAGTTAATTTTTTTTAATTCCCCATAATTACCTATTCATCCATAATTTAGGTCGAACCTTGTAATTTCAAATGGCATGCCCCATCTATTTAATACACACGTCAATTCAATAATGATAGAGAGTACTAAGCACTCCATAATAGGAACACTTCCCAAACATGTTAAATTACCCATAACATAAAAAACAACAAAATTATAGCATTAAAATTCGTATGAATGCCATTGTAACTCATCTCAACGACCATTTACCATCATCATTCTTCTAAATTACCTACATCTAGATGTTAATCTCTACTTTTGCATGTATCTGCATAGTTATATACACACTGTAATTAACATAATTTATATATCAAGATCTCATTTTTGTCGCATTTTCAATAATTTTACAACTCAAGATATTCACTAAAATAAAAGAAGTACTAATTTAGTCAGTATTGTGTATAAAACATTGGTGTGCTTATTTTTTCTAAATAATATACTTGTATAATATATAATATTTAAAGGTCAGAAGTTACGAGTTTTCATTTATTTTTAAAAAAATTACAACGTCATATTANAGAAGTTACGAGTTTTCATTTATTTTTAAAAAAATTACAACGTCATATTATGTTGCATTTTGTTGATGTGTGTGTCTCGGCCAACCACTTTTAATTTCATGATTGCAGCAGATCATCAAAGAGTCACGACTACGAATTCAGAACCATCTTTAATTTTTGTTTGTTATGTGCCCTTTTTTATATTCTTGAAAATTTTGTTGCCTTTAATTTGTTGACTTTGTGTTTTCATCTTCTTGCCAGTTGAACTTCCCGCGGAAATATTTACAAATCAATCAAATAGTCATTGCAACTTTAACTGAATCAAAGACTTAATTTGAATTTCTCCCAATCCATTCTTGTTCCTTTGTCCATTTTTTCACTTTACACTAGTAATAGAGGCTTTCCAATGAGCATGTTTGTTTTGGTGGACGAGGGAACAAACCCAAAAAACATGTGGGTTAATTCCAGCGCCAAACAAATCGAGCATAATAAAACAAACCTAAGGAGAATGGATAAAGGAAAAATGCTAATAAGCAAGTCCAAAGAGGATAAGTGGTGCGCGAATATGCCAGAATTCCAACTATGGCGCACACGACCAAAACTGTTAGAACTTCAGCTGAATAATTCCAAGTCAAATCCTTCGCATACACAATTGCCAGCAGTGTTGTCAAATTTGAGATGTTGCTCATTACAACTCCACCATAAATCTGCATGTCAAATCGAACAAATAAATGATCGAGCTTGCATGAGGGGGTGTTGAAGATTAAATTTAAATAAATATATGGGATCAGCTGGTTCAGTAGGGACGAAGATATACCTCTGAAAATGTTAAAGAAGCAGTCTTTTCACTCTTGTGACTGGCTGGAAAGATTGCTGCTATTGCCGCTCTTGCATTCATGGCTAATGGAACTATCACAAACGAGATGCCGAAAGAAGGTACACTCATGGAATATGATAACTGTAGGATACTAACCATGAGAGGTCCTCCCATACAGGTCAATATAACAATACCCAGAAACACTTGTAATGCTGATTTGATAATAGTCCATACTAATGACTTTCCATGCACCAGTTTTTTCTCCACAATCTGCATTTCAAAGGTTAAAAAGGAAAAATATGATTTTGTAATGAAAAAGGGAACTTCTTAAAGCACAAAAGTATGTTTCATGGATAAAGATCTGTAATACTTACCTTGTCATATTCATCAATAATTTTTGCCTTGTCTGAAGAATTAGCAGAATGGATGGCTTTATCAACCCATTTTTTTAGTCCATTGACGAATTCTGGTTCATCAATTATGTTATTACCATCTTTATCAAAATCGTTAAACAACTCCTTTACCACATCCTCATAATTCGGCTGAAATTCTCCGAATTTGACTGTACGGATTAATTGCTCTAGTTCAGTTTTTGATATCTCGTTGTTATTGTCCAAGTCAAATTGCTTGAATAGGCTGCCAGAACAGTAAGATTGTGAGTAAATACTGCAAGCAAAGAAACGAACAAAAGAACAAACAAACAGGTAAAGTAAGAAATTATTTACTTCTTAATTCCTTCAATATTCGGGTTTCCATCCTCTGTGACAAGTGATTCTGCTTTAAGTAATCTGGTTTCAGCGTGAATTAAAATTTTCGACATTATTCTATCAATCTCCTCTGGATCATCTTCTTTCTTCTGATTAACAAGCTGAAAGGTCCTCAGAACAACTCAATTCAATAAATATAAAAGAAGCAATTTGCAAAAATATATATATGCATGACAAATAGAAAATGTTACTTGTGTTAGCACCTATAAATATAAAATTGCAATGAAGAGGTTTCTTGCCTCGTGAGTAATCTCTCTTGAAAATGAATAGCCACTTTTGGTCAACTGTTTGGTTTCAGTTATCCATTTTGTGCAACCACTGACGAATTCTTGATAGTTGATTGTCTCATCACTGTTAAAATCAAATACTTTCATTACTTCAGTAACAGCGAATTGTTTGTCAAGCTTCACGTCCCCTTTCTTGATTATTTCAACCATCAATCTTTCCATTTCACCCTTTGTAATAGATTTGTTTGCATCTTTATCCATTTCAGAAAATAAACTGGAAAATCGAGTGCATAGAATTAGCATTGAATTTGAGAAACATATAGAACAAATCAAAAAAAATATTTTTCTGTGTTACTTTCTGATGACAGGAACGTTGAGTTTTCCATCTTCATCAATGAGCTTTCCATGTTGTTGCATGTGCTGCAGAAAACTTGTTCTCAGTATCTCATACTTTGAATAGTCTAAGCTTCTTTGTTGAATCCAAGGATTCATAACCTGAGAAAAGAGAAAGGAAATTAGAAATATTATTAAATCATGTCTAAATAGGCAAACATATTAGCTTTGAATCAATTGTGCTACCTGGTAGGCAAAATACAACAGCAACGATGCGAATGACACAACGAGTGCTATCAAAATCACTACGTGGCTTCCAAACGTTGTTTTGAAGATATCGGCTACTTGCACTATAATGTATGGAATCAAAGACAGAAGCATAATCCCAGCTGCATAACAAGTCTCTTTGTCGATTTTAACACCGGTATCTGCACTTGAGAAAGAATTGTCAGCTCTTATAACTAAATGCAGAGCTCAAATGACTTATGCGAAGAGGCAGACCCTTTAAGTTGGAGACTATTTCTTTAGTTAGCAAACAATTTGAAGTAGTCGGGGCTTTTTCAGTATGATCAGATATCAATTCCTTTGGCAACTTTCTCCTGCCAAAAATTAAGCATATACCCCACTGCAGTGTAAGCGTAAAGACGGTGATTCCAGCATAAATACCAACTCCAAGTGACACCGTGGCTTGAGCATCCTCTTTGCTACTGAAAATTCCAGATACTGCAAGCAGGGATAAAAATGTACTTTGCTCAAAATACTGAATATGAAAATTCCATGTGACAACCATTATTTTCACTCTTTTTTTTGCATACTTATTTTCAAAACTTTTTCTTACTTTTTAACCTCACGTTTCAAAACTCAATTTTCCACAGAAAAAATGGTTGTTAAAACAGGGGCATAATTTATATTCCTATTATTTTTAAGCACAGCTCAATACTAAATACTGAAATTATTGATTGCCAAAGAGAGAATGAATAAGAAAGGTGAAACAAATGATCAGGAAGTGAAATATACCAATCATCATCAACATTGCTGGTAATCCCACCAGGATTCGGAAAATAATACCAACAATTTTGCCAGTACCAAGAATATTAAAGAGCACCTTGGTCCCTGTGCTCAGCTGCTTTTCTCCAAATATAAGTAGACCCTGGTAGATCACTATTTGAAAAATGTATCCTCCGGCGTTTTCTGCACATGGTAGGAAGCCATACTGGTGCTGGCAAGTGTTTGTGGAGGAACTAGAAACATTTGCACTATGAACAGGAGATTGATTGTCAAGACGATCAATTCCATCCGAGATCAAATCATCGGAGGAATTGAGTCTTAACATTCGACATTGAATACAGCTGAAAAAAAGTATAAGGACCAGAAAGCGTAATCCTAGGATAGCCATTGTTGGAGGATCGGGAAACGAGAAACCAACCTATTGAAATCCAGGGAGGAGAATGGGAAACTTAAAAATGGAAATTCAGCTCCAGCAGAACAACGTTGACTTCAAACTTTGATTTCATCGAGCCTTTCAACATATAAAAGTTGCTCATTTTAATAATCGATTATGCAATCACATGGGCGGCTTTCTATTTTCTATCCAAGAAAATGCAGGTTTAGTTAATTATTGTCTATTTGGTAGAGTCTCTCTATTGCCTACCAGGCTGCTGCTTATGGCATGACATTACGTGAGTAATATTTAATAACGTACCTAAAATATTTCTTTTATTTGATACATCTGAATACAGCTTCCATATGGTGGAGACAATAAGAAACTAGAGAAAGAGACAGGAAATTGTACTTCCAGCGTGTCGAGATTTTCCAGTCTGAGTAGCTCGGCAGGTGAAATGCACGGACTGGATGTCAAGGCTCACGGCCTACAATGGCTTCGCGGGCATGTATTCGAGAAAAAGGACACAAAATATTATGCAAGAGATAAAATTAATTAGAATGACTGTAGAGGAAGGCCTTGGCTGTAGGCTCTACCCGGTCATACACGGAATATGCCGACCAGCCTTGTCAGCTGAGATCTGCTTACCCCCGTGTTAATACCACAAGCAGCCCTCACTGCACATCTTGTTCGTTTATTTAGCCCATGTTTGTCTCTCATTCTTTCGAAACTTTTTTTTCTACGTGTTCATTTTTAACTACACATTCACACAATAAAATATTCTACACGTAAATCTAAAAAAATTTCTTACTTTTTAATCACACATTCTTCAAAATTTATTATTCAAAATATTGTTTTTTCAAAAAAAAAATGGTCACCAAACAGGGGCTTAATAATGATGTTATTTATATGTAGATTCATAACAGGATTATTCTAGGGGTACAAAATGGTGGCTGTCTTGGCCATTTTGAACACCATTTTGTATACTATTTTGTACATGTAGCAAGGTCCATAGTAGTAATTCATTGACATGCAACCAGAAATAGATTACGCAATGAAACTTTTACAAAGCCAAAAATTTTCATTGAGAATAACTTGAATAAGCTGCCTCTCTCATGGGTCCCCTTTATTCTTTTTTACTTAATTCAGCTGCATCTCTCATGGATCCCCCTTTGTTCTTTTTTTATTCCGCAAATAATAAAAAATTCTTTTTGTTCATAAGAAAATTGTAAGATTCGTCTAATCAAACTACCTCGTGTGTGTCCTTTAATCAAATCAAAGGGTTATTAGCACAAAATGTCCCTACGTATGAAGTTCATTGTACAAAAACGTCTCAACGTTGATTTTTATTTACTTATTTAATTTTTTTTTTTTCATTTTCACCTCTATTTCAACATTTCATTGCCAAAATCATCATTTTCATTCAATTTTTTAATAAAAAACTGTGAAATGACGAATATACCTTCATATTTAAATAAAACAAAAGGAGAACAAAAGAAAAAAAAAAAAACTAACTGTAACCATACTTTTAAATTTTTTTTTTAAAAATGCAAACGAATTCCAAATAAAGATTATTAAAAAAATTTAAAATAAAAAATAAATTTTCGTTTCTTCTTCCTCCTCCTCCTCCTCCTCCAATGGCACCACATCACCCTTGTACATTAGACAACAAGCCATGTACTTCCACTGGCGGTGGTCAGATTTAACCATCATGGACGATGGCTCAAATGCTGTGTTTGTGTTTCTACGAGATAATTTAATCAATGGTAACTAAATTTTGCTATAAATTACTACTTACTCATCGATATTTAAAACGTTACTTGTTGCTCACTGAACTTTATTATAGATTACTACTTGTTCACCGAAATTTAAAAGATTAGTTGTTGTTCATATAAATTTGAACAAAGTTACTAGTTGATCATTGAACTTTATTATAGATAACATTGATGAAAACGATATAAGTGATTGATGGATAACTTTGTTCAAATTTGAATAAGTAATTAATAACTTTTTAAATTTTGGTGATGCAGTATTAACCTATAATAAAATTTAGTGAGCAATGAGTAACTTTTTAAAGATCTGTGAGCAAGTAGTAACATATAGCAAAGTTCAGTGACCATCGATTAAATTAACTTGATTTATGCAATATCAACAGATATGATTACAAGGGCATAGGAAGAAAGCGACTTGCGGCAAATATCATAAATCGCCTAATTATCAAGTAGCACAGCAACATCAGTTTGCTCCAAGAGTGTATGTCGAGATCCCATGAATGAGTATGCTTAATGGCTTGGCCTCGGCATCTACCAGTCCACGGTTAGCTCTCAAAATTAATGGGATTTTTTTGGAGAAGGTTGAATTGAGGAGTTTCTTGAGTGAGGTGGGTTGGTTGGGTGGTGGTGGTGGTGGGGATGGCAATAAAACCCGCTTAACCCGATACTCGTGGGGTCCCCCGAATGGGGCGGGGATTACCCGCCAATCGGGTACACGGGACGAGGATGGAGCGAGGGTCATTACCCCGAATTGGGTACGGGGCGGGTATGAGAAACATAGTCCCCGCCACGCTACCCGTCCCATTTAAAATTAATTTCAAATTTAAGTTTTTTATCGAACAAAAATAATAAAATTATTATCATTTTTAAAGAGAATATAAGTTGCTTTTAACCAATTAGTAAAAAAGTAATAATATTTATTAACAAAAGACATAAAAAAAAAAATAAAACCAAAAATTAAAATAAATAA
>CAIGRQ010055707.1:0-13049 GCA_903798375.1 Fraxinus sp. D2006-0159 | reverse complement strand
AATTTAGGTAAATCAAGGACGGATGCGAGAGGACGAAGCAAGAAAATATTTTCAGCAACTTATTAATGCAGTTGATTATTGTCATAGCAGGGGAGTCTATCACAGAGATCTAAAGGTAATTGACATTGTTTTATAGTAACATATAATCTTATATTTTCAGTTTCATAGGCAGCTCATTGTCCATTATCTGTTTGCTCATGTAGCCCGAAAACCTATTGTTGGATGCCTCTGGGAACCTTAAAGTTTCTGATTTTGGTTTGAGCGCTCTGTCTCAGCAAGTGAAGGTGAACATTGGATCATGACTTATGAATTTTTTTTACCTCAGTTGATCAATTTTAACATTCTTCTGCAATGGTCTTATGACATATTTGTTAAAGCATACTCGATAATATTATAGAAGAAAAAGAACTTAAATTGTGTCTGTAGTACTGTGATGTGAAGGGTTTGCATAAGTAAAAATTTAAAAATATGAAGTGGATAATATAACCTTGTCAAAGAAACTCTGTTAATTGTCAGTGACTTCCTGAAAAGATAGCATTTGGAATTTTGCGGAGAAGCTTTACTTAGTTATAGTTTACGGATTCTTTTAGGAGATTTTTTTTGTATGGAAATTAGTAGATCTGTACAGATAACCATTTACGGCTCAATGCTGCTAGATGACAACCGGGAAAACAGAAAAGAAAGGGGAGAAAAAGAAGGACAAATGAATGATGAAACAACTTGCAGCGACTGCAAGGGTGAGGACTGTTGTTATAAAGTCAAGTAGTTGAGGATTGTCAAGAAGTGAAGTGTATTGATGACACTCTAGGCTCCAAGGGTGAAGGATTCAAATGGGGTAAATATGACATCTGAGTTTGTAATCGAGGAACTTGAAACTAGAAACCTGGCATACAAAACTTGTTAGGCTTATGGTCAGTTTTTAAACATATATCACTAATAATGTCATGGCCATCCTGTATGGAAGGCTCGTCACTTGATTAAAAAAATTGTAAAAATCGGGACATATTTGAATGAAGATGGATCGATTCTTTTTATTTCTTCAAGTTTTTGTCTGGTCCTTCTGGGTCCTATCTTGGGCTGATTGGAAGGAAAGTGGATGATTGGACGTGCAGGCTAAAATGAAAAGGATGTGGTTAAATAACCAATCATCCATTAGTCGTTTTGAAGAAGGATATTTCAGTAATGCTAATAGACAGAAGGCAATTGTCTTGGACAACACGGGAATGCAAAACAAACATAGTTAATGCATTTACTATAAACCATATGATCAAATGCTTGCTTTGGACTCATTTTGGTTCCATGCACAAGATATTTGTTATACTTCACCTTTACTTTGCGTCATTCAGTCGGAGCAAAACAGAATTCTCACAAATTTGATTTAACAGGATGATGGTTTGCTTCATACTACCTGTGGAACTCCAAACTATGTTGCTCCTGAGGTACAATTACTGAACTATGTACTTCATTCCTGCACATATATGCACTGCTGCTTTTTTTCACTTGTCTTGAATAATGAGATTGCTGAACCACCTCGTTTAAAAGCTTAAGCTTTTAGAAGTGGGACACATTTATTTAAATAAATTTAGTCTTCAGACAGAGATGAAATTATGTGTAGGTTCTAGATGATCAAGGCTATGATGGGGCAACTGCGGACTTGTGGTCGTGTGGAGTCATCCTCTTTGTATTGCTTGCAGGTTACTTGCCATTTGATGATTCTAATCTCATGAACCTATATAATAAAGTGAGCATTATGACTGTTAAATCGTGTTGATTATCAAGTTTTCTCTGTTTTTTCGTTGGTAGCCTCACCGTCTCCTTTGTGGCTTGTCCAGATCTCTTCTGCTGAATTCACTTGCCCTCCTTGGATATCCTTCAATGCCAGGAAGTTCATTACTCGAATCCTGAATCCAAATCCTATGACTGTAAGCATACTGTTTTTTTCATGCCAATGCAAGTTCTCTTGTACATAAAGAATCTAAAGAGTTAAATATCTCGAATCCATCAACAATGTTCATTTCTATCTATATGGTGACTTTGTTGGAAACGGAAAGTAAAGTTTTTCCTTTTAGAGAAATCCATTAGGAAGAAGAAAAGAGAAGCTTAGCATTGTGTTCTTTGGGTTCCAACTTGTGCTTTTTTCCACCTTTCATAATTGATATGTTTGTCCAGCGCATTACAATCCCAGAAATTTTGGAGGACGAGTGGTTTAAGAAAGACTATAAACCACCAGTATTTGATGAGAAAGAAGATACGAACTTGGATGATGTGGAAGCTGTATTTAAGGATTCTGAGGTGAATTTGCGGAGAAAACGAACCTATTAATTACCAACTATCTATGATTAACAAAAAAAATTGTTGAAAAATACTCATGGACTGCACATCTATTGCTTACTACAGGAATATCTCGTGACAGAGAAAAAGGAGCAGCAGCCGGCAGCCATGAATGCATTCGAGTTGATTTCTATGTCAAAAGGTCTCGACCTTGGGAATCTGTTCGAGGCAGAACAGGTTGGAATTTATTTCTTCTCTTCATAGATGTCCCTGGTTTCCCGCATTGGGGTTTATACTTGTTAAAGTACTATACTGCCTGCTAGGTCTAGTTTCCACAAGGGACAAGATCAAAATAATGGAGACTAGCTCTAATAATCTCTTTTTACAGGGTTGCTTCTAATTGGATCGGATGCCATGCTAACATAAGCAATCATTTATTTCTAATGTTAAAGATCATTAAGTAATTATGTAGATTTTTGTTTTGAGACATTTGGATGAGTTACTTTTTTCTTACTTTTAAGAGAAAAAAGGTTATTTTAGAAGTAATTCTTACCTTCCTATTGAAATAAGTAGCTTCTTTCTAACTTATGCCAATAAAAGAATTTTTTTATTTGAAAATTTAGTTATTTACTTGTAAGTACAATTCTTAAGCTTAGCCAAACATGCTTGAAGCTTGAATAGTTAAAAAGTAGAATTTATTATGTATACAAAGGTGTTTTCTCTTGCCGTTTATCTTTCGTTTCTGACTCTATTAGTTGCAGGCATTTAAGAGGGAAACGAGGTTCACATCTACACGCCCTGCCAATGAGATAATCAATAAAATTGAAGAAGCTGCAAAACCTCTCGGTTTTGATGTTCACAAGAAGAATTACAAGGTACACGATCTCGTATGCTTGTGTAGACTGCTGTCATGTTAATAGGCAGTGAATGGTTTTAAGTTCGTTTGATATCCTTATACTAAAGCTATCCATTTTCCATAAATTATCACAGATGAGGCTAGAAAATGTAAAAGCCGGAAGAAAGGGAAACCTTAATGTTGCCACCGAGGTACGTCTGTTTTACTCAATTACATTTTTAAGCTCGAAAAAAGTAATCCAAGAGTTTGTTTTATATTTTTCTTTTAACCAAATTTATTAATCATACGTTATGTTCAAACTGTTTATGCACTTGAACCAGGTTTTCCAAGTTGCTCCTTCTCTGCATATGGTTGAGGTGAGAAAGGCAAAGGGAGATACTTTAGAGTTCCACAAGGTATACAGCCTACAAAAATTATGTTCCATAATTTGTTTTTAGTTTTGAATAAAAAAATGATGGATGAAACGTGAGATTTTAGATTTCCGACAGAACCTCAATAGTGTCTTTTTCCAGTTCTTTTACAGACTTGAATGAATGTGTTACTGTATTCTTTTGATACGACATAATTAATATAGTAATCTCTCCACTTTTCTCTGTTCGCCGTCTGTTTTGTAGTTCTACAAAAACCTTTCAACTTGCCTTGAGGATGTAGTTTGGAAAACCGAAGAGGACATGCAAGAAACGAAGTAGAAACTGATGCTGTTAAATGAAGAGAACGAGTTTCAACCTCCTTATAGCGGTGTAAGAGCTCTCTTTCTTCAACATTTTGGCTTCCATGCATTGGTATTTTTCTTCCATGAGGGAATTGAGGTTTAAAGCTGTTTTCAAATGGGTGCTGGCTGTAAATGGAAAGATAGACAGTTCTTGAAGAGTTATGGTATGAATTTTCATCATTGGAAAATGCAATCTCAACTGTAAAATGGGACTTTTGTGTAATTTGGTTCTTCTGAAATGACCTGTTCTTCAAAACATATATAGTTTTAATAGTCTTGGGATGTATTTCTGGAGGTCAGGTTTATGCCCTTCCCTATGCGGGTAGGGGTTGTGGCACTAAGAACAATGTCAGGATAATAGTAAATGCATCAGAAGAAAAATTACAAACTTTAAAGAATCCATGAATATTTCAAATAGCATCAAAGTTTAAGAATTCATGAGAAGAACTAGCCGTTTATCATTACTATAGGTGCCAAGTGAAAGTGCAGTGATGTATGCCACTGAGGCTCAAACAGTAGACGTGAACAATCCTTACTTAACTAATGCAGGTGATTGTCATGCAGGGAAATATACAAGGAACACTGAATAATTTTCCTCTATACGCTATATTTATTGTGCAACTTTCTACAAGATCTAAACACAAGCTACCTTGATAGTCTTACATCTTTTTCGTTCTGTCAGGGTTTACCTGACTGTTGACACAATGTTCCATCTTATTAGGTCCGCTGTGGATTCTTCGAAACATCCTTTCTAGCATGGCAAGTTCCTTTGTAAAAATACAAATTTAACAGTTTCAAGTAGTTCAACATGGTATATAACAATTAGCAGAGAAAAGATCCTATGACAGTACTTTGGAGCCACGACCGTCAACATACACAGATGACAAGAATTCCAATCTCACACTATTAAGAAGATATTCACAACCTTCTAATCTACATATATATTACGACAATATCCTGAAGGGGATAATGGTTCCTTTTTTGGGAGACTAAAAGGGTTCTTAATCCCAAAAAAATATGTTAATACTTAATAGTACTAACACCAACATGAAAAAATAGGAAAAGTTACAAATCAGTAAAACCTTTTAACTGACTTCCATTCCATGGACTATATCCTCTTTTCGTCTAATGATAGCATGTAACAAAGTTGACTCCCTTGTAGTATCCCGAGCAGCTAAGAGGTGGATATGACAAATAAAATGTAGACTGCAATGTTCTGTTTCTACAGCGTCAAATCTTTCATAGTACATGAGGAATTAAGGTTCGCCTTCATCCCTTTGCCATAGGCAGCAATGAGTAGAGCCTCAGCTCGACCTGCATGATTCCAGAACCCAGAGCATTATAGCATAACTGGGACATGGTGATATAAAAAGAAGATAAATAGTCCGATATAAGATCTTATATTTGCCATCACAACCAACCCCACTCTTTCTCAATCATTGTATGCCTGTGTTGCAGGGTGGGGTATGGAATGAGTGTCCCATGACCACCTCATTTCTCAAGAAAAGAAAAGAGTTCATTTATTCTTTGGCACCATCTTACATGCAACTTGATTTTTCTCTCTAAATGGGCCAAACACATACAATTATCATAAATGGGAGCTGTGATAGTTGATCTGCGGGCATGATTACTTCATCTAAAAAAGCTTCAACATGGATAGGGGTGAATTCATATGATTATCTATTCAAGAAAGGAAATGCGGAATTTAAATGGTAGCTTGAAGAGCCTGAAAAAAATGAGAAAAAGATTTACAACATGCCCATATTCCCTAGGTAGGCTTGAGGTAACATAATAATATGTAGAAATGGTGTTGCAAGTGCTTTTTCTTGATTCCACACCATCAAGGATGAAATAGTTGCAGAATATAGGAAAAGGGCAAAAATTCCAAACTTTTGGCATATGGTAAAAATCTACTATCAGAATCGACAAAAACAAAAAATACAAGTCTGCAATTGCCTCCCTAGAGAAATCTTCAACGCCAGAATACAGAGACAAAGTAAGATCAATTTTTATGTTTTGTATCTTTTGAATCTATTTACCAAATAATTTAAAATTGACACAGGAATATTGCTCTGGATTGGTGTCAAAAGAGACCATTTGTCACTTGAAAGATTCACTCTGCCAAATGGTAATGACCTTAAGAAACAGTTAGTGCATTTATGATACGTAGTAATGTTCATCACAATGTACAAGATTCTAGTTTCTTTTTCCCACCTCTTCAAACAAGCCATAAAAGGTCAGGCCTGAACACTATAATGCTATGCGCCAGTGCAATGTGCATAATAGTAAAAAAGAAAAAAAAAAGGTATTTATTTAGTCTAAGGCTGTCTTTTGGGGCACAGCATGGATGAAAGTCCCCGGGTCAAAATCTATTTACATTAAGGACACGAAAGATTTTCCCAGTGAAGTCTCTCGCGCAAGTTGGCATGGTCATTCAACTCCAAATCCCATAACTACAACAGAAAGACAATCTCATCTACGGATTTCATAATTTTATAGGCAACAAGTCTACATGGTAATAAGAGTATACCATGATCTTTCTTCCTTTTCAACAGGGAACTCAAAGAGGGAAACAGAGTGGAAGCGAGCTCTCTACTATCATCCTGTCACAAAAAGTAATGGTAGTCATATTTCATTTTCGAAGCGTCATGAATACTGGTTTGTTACTCGTATACAAACTTTGAAGGTTTACATGGTGATCAATCTGTTCCACGAGATGCAAGAAAGGTGGTAATCTCATGAAGCATAGAACAGAAGCAACTGAATATTAATAACCATACAAGCTCATTCTATCGTGTGAAATATCAGACGAACCTTACTCGAGCGGTTCCCTGCAAGTTTAAACTCATTCTTCCACAACAATGATGGGACCGGAACAACAGAAAATCCTGAGGCAACTAAGGTTCCAAGCCATAGTCCATATCCAAATCCCCCACTCCACCATCCCTAGATGGAACCGAAAATGAATTTCAGATAAATAAGACAAAACAAACTATAGGATGGAACAAAATATATGCAGCGAGGGTACCTATTTCATAACAAAGAAGCAACTTTAGAAAGGAGAGGTGCCTATGAAAATGAAAATTAAGATGAAAAAATGGCAACAAATGTCCAAATCAGATTCATTATAATTCTATCGACACAAATACACATTCAAAGAAGAAGAAGACCAAGTCAGAGAGATGGTGTTTGATGAGATAGATAGAAGTTAAAGAAATTTGGCAAGGCTAAATATCTTAGTGAAGAGATATAAAAGCTATCTGGTCTCTTAAAAAGGAATTGGGCTGATATTTCAAAGAAGTGGTGGATTACAATTCAGAGGCATAAAGCATCTGCAGCCTTACCAGGTTCTAGTTCAACTCTGTTGTGGGATCATCAGAAAGAACAAAAATATAGCTAGCAGGGATGGCTTTAGCAATATTCTGAAGAATCGAATATGGCATGAAGGTTATAAACGAGAGATTGCAAAGAGCGAACCACATAAAAGGCCAACTGAACGCAGTGGATGTGGGAAAAAAGAGAAGACTTTTCTATTAAGCAGAAGTTCTAAATCTGGAGTCAACTTGAGATGTCCGTAATATTACCAAGAAGATGAGGCTGTTGACTATGAGAGATGGAGTGCACATAGCAAGAAAGTAGAATAGTAGAGAAGTTTCTTGAATGGGGAACGAATTCAAGAAATTGAAATTGGCAGCAATCATTCAATTACAATAGACACAAGGAGAGATGGACGACGCTAGCAGATAAGGAAAGAAGGTTTTGCTCTGTGACCGAATAAATTTGACATTTATTCCTATGCATGAGGAACATGGCAAGATAGATTTTCTGTAATAGTATAGTGGTTTTTCTTGGAGGCCCATGATTAATTTCAGGTATTATGGTGGCTTTTCTGGATTGGCAGGCTTTCAGATAATTTGGGAATTTCTTGCTGCTTCAAGCAACCCGTAAATGAGAAGTATCTACCTTTCCATGCATCTTTTAGAGCAATCTTACTAACAGGAAAGAATCAAATTAACACAATTGCAAATGAACCATACAGCGCAATAAGAATCTTTAGCAATTTTGAATTTGAGTTCATTAATTAAACTATTCTTTGAGACACATAATGGGGACAAATCTTAGAAATGATCCAAACATAAGATGACAGAACCAGAATGAATATGAAACTAATGTGCAACGTAGATTCCTTTAAATTTGACACTTCAATGCAACACACCAAAATGTATTTTACCAGATGAAAGGTCAAATTTATCAACCAAAAGCACGCATCATGCATAGTACCAGAGTTTTTGAGTTAATATCATAACCATGACAAAAGAACTAAGAAGAGCAAGGTACACGGAAGACAAACCTAATAACATGGAATCGGTAATAGGAATGGTAATGTATAGCAACAATTTCTGAGAGGAAAGAACAACATTCCTTTCTCTGACAGATTTCTAACCTGCTTACCATCTTGTGGATATGGAGTTGATTGCTCGATATATGCAGTGGTTCCTGAAAGTAACAAAATCTCAACACAATCAAATTACCTTTCAGCTAAAGATGAAGGTCCAGTCAAAGAGTATATTAATATTGAAGTCACGCTAGTATGACAAACAAACAAAAAATTGGATAATTGGAGGTAAATCACCTTTTACAACCCCGCCCTAACAAAAAAAGAATAAACTCCACTTATTCCGTCATTATACCAAAGGGTGTACTACTATTCCATCGCCGTGTACCAAATCAACGGCTTACTAGGGTATTAAACTGAGTTTATATGCAAACAACAACTTGCAATGTAATCCCAATTGTCACTTCTCATTCTGTAGTGCCACAACTTTGATTGAGTTTTTTTTTTAAAAAAACTGCATCCAGCAGCTTCAAAAGAAGTTGAGCAACTTTGAATAGACAAATGATCTCGATGTTGTGATTGTAAATTATCAAACTTCTATATGAGAGAGAGAGCGAGAGAGAGAGAGAAGATCTTGATGTTGTGATTGGCTCTCTTTTCTGAATTGACCAGAGAATCCAATGCAACAACTATCCCAATTCAAAAATCCTGAGTGCACATTACACAGGTGAAAGGGCACAAAAGCAGATATGCACCACGTAATTCGTTGTTTCACCCATTGTATGAAAGAGATCTGGAAAGCATATCCATTTTCAAGTGCAAACCAACAAATTAAATTCTACATATTGGGAGGTCAAAGAAACTATCAGAGTATTTAGTAATTACTTAAACAATATTGCATGAGAATATAGAATATGAAATCTTTGAAAACTGCTGGATTATAATATACCGATAGGAGCATTAAAACTTTGAATCAACTGAACAATTGACTTCGCATCTAATCGCTTCCGCACTCTTTTGCCAATCAGTACTTTCAAGTGGGGAGAATCAAATACCTACAAGATTGGTGAAGAGAAGTTAGGTGAAATAATTCGGCATCAACGAAAATAAATACCATTATGCAATTTTTATTTAGTGATTAGGCCAATAGTTTATGTTAAATAAAATTGGAATCGACAAAATAAATTGTTAAATTAATATGAACAGTATTGTTGGTCACATATTAACCTCACTATACTCAACCTTTTTCATATATGATTGTTATTATTCTGGCACTAATGTGTATTACAAGGTTAGAACTTGGCAATAGATCATTTAGAATTTTGAAAGATACCATATAAGTTCAAACAAAAGGGTATAATAAGCATATAAGTTTGTTAGTGGAGGAAAGAAAAGATAAATGCTAACAGAACATGTGTTCAGCATGCTACAGAGATGGGCAGGGTCTGTTACACTGTATGATATTGTTCTGTCTATATTATAAACTTGGATATTATAATCCTTATCCAACCAGAAAGATGGTATTATAACACAGTTTGCTTTGTAAATCCTCGTTGACATTATCCTATCTCTTCAATATTGTATTTCTAATGGCTCGACTGTCCAAAAATTCAAAAAACAATGGTTGAGTCTTGGAAGGAACCAAGAAACGTCCAACTCTCAAAGCATTTGGACAATTCCAAATGTCGTAGTTATATGAGAAATTATGAGCCAAATGGAGTTAGATTCCAATTAAAAACTCCATAACCACTTTCCCACCAAGGATATGTTATTAGACAACAAATTCCCTTACTGTAAACCAGCAAGAGCCTTATTCTTTGTAGAATATCAAATGATCCTTTCAATCCTTGGCCATACTTTCAAAAGAAAATCCATCATTCATTCAATGCTTTTGCCACTCCCAGTTCAATTCATCTAACTATATGCACGCTACTGAAACTGTCAACAGCCAAAGTGAATAAAATGGACAAATGGAGAACCTGGATTAAGACTCTTCAGAAGTAGATAAGATCTACAAACAAATGGATGGGATGCTGGTATCACCTCTAATGCTACTTATAATAGCCCATTGAAGTTCCTTTCACAGTTGAATTCTCTACTGCAAAGCCTCGAGATCGATAGTGGTTCTAATGTTCATTTTTGGGAGGACACTTGTCCAGACAATACGCGTTTGTTTTCACCGACTTATCATCATTCATACTGTCTTTCCTGTCTTCATGATGCTCCAATTTCTGTTTTTTATAATTTGGGCAGGTGCATCACTTTCTTAACAAACGGGATTTAGAGGATCTTATACCGATGATCAATTCACTAGAGGACTTGAAAGTTGATTGTTTTGGTCTACTTGTGCAAATCTTTTCTTTTTGAGCTTGTACAATTCCAATCTCACTCTTTGTCCTGTTCAAGTCTTGCATTTTGGATATCTATGGTCCCTTCCCAATAGTTTTCTAATTGAGGATATCTTGCATCTACTTATATGTGTTTCTTTCCATCTATGAATAAATGATCTTTTCTCCAAAAATGATTACTGGAAGTCATGATTCAAATCTCAGTCCCTGTACCTTGGTTGGCCAAAATCAAACATTGGCAGCAAGAAAAAATTGTCATGCAAGATTTGTCATCAAATTTGGACGAATTGCACAACTATGTAATCATCCATGTTGATGAACTTAAAAATGACATGGGCTAATATTTATGACCTGTAATTCATGCAAAAAAATATAAATGAGAATCTAACAAGATGGTCTAAGATTGCATTATATGAACAAAATTCTTAATCAGTGCAAGTTCGTTTAGTCACTATAAAGCAAAATCGTCGCCAATAGTACCGTATTGGTCAACTAATACCGCATAAAATAAATAACCAATACCTGAGGAAAATCATCGGGTTTTAGCAGGGCCAAGGCTCCAGAAACATCCGGGTCAATACCCACGACCCAACTGGATGATTCAGATCCGGCATTGCCGAAATCGGAGTTTTTCAAGCATTTATTTTCATTCTCATCCAAGAAAGGGCAAGAGAGGGAGTCGAGCCAGTCAAATTTTAGTTGCTGGGCATCTATAATTTTACTAGCCCTGGTGGAAACTTTGGGTGGCAAATTTGAGGTTGAGGGTTCGGGAAGTGTAGTTTCTGAGGTGTACAGTTGGGCGGTAGCGAACAGGCGGAAGTTAGTTGATGTGCGGCGGAGGAGCGGTAGCGGGAATCTAGCCACGAGTGGCGGGTTCATGAAATAATGGGGGTTTGGAGTGAAGGGGTGGAGGTGTGGTTTTGGGAGGGCTTCCATTAACACACTTGGACGTACTTTGCTTGATGGGCACGAACAAGGTTGTCAAATGGAGACGAGCTTAGCTCGCTCCATCAAAACGTGATTCGATTTGCTCTCGTGGGATTGACAATGCTATAACTACATAATTATTTACATAATACATTATATAATTGACAAATATCGTGCATCTATCGACAGTCTACAATTTTTTACTTTTTTACACTTCACATTCACGATCAGATTTCTTCCACATGGGTCTATGTAATCCATTATGTACATGAATTATGTACATGAAGAATTATCCCTGTGGAATTAGTCACTCGCAGCTCATATCATATTTTTAAAAATTAAAAATGCCTGTCCAATAGGGGGACGCCAAATGACATTTTGTCATCCAATTTTGTACAAATAGAATTATTGTTATACTTCACATTGGTCTTTAATTACCCAACTTATATTTTTATTTCAATTGATTACCTTATATTGTAGTTTCAAATTGACCGCTTTGATATGATATAACTTTTGGACAAAATGTTACGTGCAACAGCGTGCTTGAAACGAGATGAGTTTGAAAAACTTGGCTTAGAGCGTGCTATAGATTGCATTTGTGTTACTCTATTGTAATTCGGGTACTTCTAATTTAATTTCGTTCTTAATAAATTCGATATTGGTTGATGTTCTATTACGATAAATTGATGAAATAGTAATTGGTCCAACAAATACTACAAAACCTACTACTAAAATGGAGATATATTTTTATCTTAGTTGACATCTACAAAATAATAATGTTGTTTAGTATCAGTGATTTTGAACACCAGTTTTGATTGTTATATTTGATAGGTTCAATTAAATGAATTATGTGATATTACATTTAAGTAAATCTATCATTTAATAACATTATAAATATTGTTGAATAGCATTACTTTTTATAAAAATGAAAGACACGGAAAATGTTATGAAAGTGAGGCATCAATGTTGTTCTAATCAATATGGGGCTCCTATACATGTCCATACTCCTACTCTCACATAATCACTTCGATGCCAAAAAAAATAGGAAAATGATACAAGTACAGGTTGCAGGGCAGCCTGTAACGTAATGTACATGTAGTTTGGTTCAAAAAAAATATTAAGCCCTTATTTGATAGGAATTAAAATTACTTTAATCTAAGTTAAACTCAATAATTAATTTTAATCACATATTATATACATTTACAGTTTTTCAACCATACATTTTATCAATTTCTATCATAATCCATTAAAAAGCCGATTTTAATCCCTACCAAATATGGGCTAAAATACGTTAGGTTTCTTTATATGTGTTTTAAGGAGAGTGTAGGTACCAAATGTTTATAGTATGAAGTTTTTGATAATTGGATAGTTGGCGTTTTATAAAAAATTGTCAAAATTTATCCATCTTTCAGATAAACTTAAATGGACAACTTACAAAAATACCCCTAAAATTAGTGATCTTTCGAAAAATCTTATAAAAAGTATTTTGGAAGTAAAATGTACTATGTAAATAAAAAGTGACACAATGTCAAAGTTGAGTGTCACTTTGATGTCACCTTTTTTTTTTTAATTAAAAAGTGATATTTATCACTAAAAAGT
>CAIGRQ010055683.1:0-20894 GCA_903798375.1 Fraxinus sp. D2006-0159 | reverse complement strand
TAACTCTTCTCTTCTAACCTATTCTACTAAGACTGCACAACTCCTGTGAGTGAGAGCTGGGAGCTTCATCTTGTCTATGAAATGCATGTCCAACCACTTAAATCATTTTCTTAATTTATGCTTGATGGGTGTCAGCTTTACCTGTTGCTTATCCATTATAGTATTTGATTGCACAACTATTTGAACATCCTTATTTTCTGCTACATTCGTCTTCATCTTTGCAAAAACAGATGCCAATATGGAAATATCTAAGTGATTAAGTTTCTACAAGTCCAACATTGATGAAACAGTCCAATCTTGATCAGAAGTACAATCATTTACAATTCCATATACTTGCATCATGATGCATGGATATGTTTCTTCATACGAATAACAACTCTTAAAAAGGTCACTTTGTCTACAATAGCTTACGGATGCAATATGGAAATTGCATGACATTCAATACTCATAATAAATTCCTTAGATTATCGCTTCATAAATTTCAAATAATTCTGGTTTGAGGATATCGTAACATGATCAGATAGAGAATTTCCCCACATTTTCATGAAATTAAAAGACAAAAACTACTTTATTTTCACCGCTTTCAAAATTTTGGACAAGGAATTTGGATTGCAAGCATTCTAGATTTTGGCCAAACACTACTTTTCTAATACAAGTATAGTGACATAGATTGTTGCTTTCAAATCTCACTTATAAAAGTTCACATTCCTAATTGAATAGATTATTACACAATTTCAACTACGAGGCCCGAATCCCATAACCTCAATTATAATGTTAGCATCATTCCTGAAGATTCAAGTATTCAAAACTGATCATATTCTTCAAACTTCCAAAAAATAAGAAAACGTTGCATAAGTAAGTCAATTTTTGCATACTGGATGAAATTTTGTTTGAGGGAGGGGGGACATACCACCTAATTCCAGTTTTAGAACACTGGCATACATAGCATTCAAAAGACTCACCTCTTTGGAACTAGAGGTATATGGTACACAGTCAAAAGTTGAAAACTTGGTGCCAATGCCAATATCAATATATTACGCAATCAGAAACCATTAGTGGTAAATTTAAAGAAGCTCTGATACTCAGTTTAACTTTGATGAATATCTATAATTACCAAAAAAAGGTGCAAAAATTACTTATCACTAAGTATTAAGTTTTTTTTTAAAAAAAAGCCATTCGACTTCTCTTAGAGAAATTATGAGAAATCGAAGTATAACTCGATAGTAAATTGTGATCTGACGGACGCCTAGGGTTTAACAAAAAATAAATTAATAATAATATAAACGTGAAATTGTTTATGGGAAAGGAGAGTACCTGTAATAGTTCCATGAACAACAGTGCCGTTCTTGAGTTCAATTGAGACGGTCTCGTTGTTCAACTTCATCAAAAATCTGCCAAATAAAATAAATTATACACACTATCAATTCATAAGAAATTAAAAATACATTTCCGGATGAATTATATGTTACACAAAGAAATGTTCGGGAAAAATAAACTAAAAGAATGAAGAAATGGAAAATAGATGCAAGATACATGCCTGACGAGCTTCATGGTTGCTCGAAGTGTTGAGAAGGCACTAGCTAGGGTTCCAAAAATTGAAAGTTGAAACGACACGAAGCGGGAGGGTTTTGTTTTCTTTCTATTAACAATAACCAAAATCGTGCTAGTCGAGTTTCTTCTTCTATCTCGCGTTTAGTTCCATCTTGGTTCCGGATCAACATACCCGGATCCATCCCGATACATAATTTTAAGAACAAAAATTGCCTTGCATGGCTTGCACAATAGAGCACACGCATATTTGGCAGGATTTTTGAAAAGTCATAAACGTTTTAGAGATTTAAGAGGCTATTGGACATGGCTTTCGCATTTTTATTTTTTTTTAGCTTCTGTAGAAGAGTTTTTATAAGAAATTATCTTAATTTTTGTTCGAAAATTAATTTTTAAAATAGCTTCTTATTCCAAAATTGCTCTTAGATGAAGGTACATTGGATCAACTTCCTTTAATATCTTTTCTAACAATCTCAAAAGCAACTTTCGACTTTTTAAAAATCATGCTAAACGGACCTTAAGAACGCTTTTACTTCTACTTCTTGCAACGATTTTCACTGATTTCTAAAAGAATTTCATCTTCTGAAAGAACTTTATTAGAAGTTACATTGTGGCATAAACGAAAACATGTGGCATTTGCACAAAGGAAATAGTAGGAAGATTTTGCCCTTAAGATTCTAAGCAATCGTCGTAGGAGAGGACTGGAATTTGTCATGGAACATTGCCTTAAAATTGGGACAAGTTTTAGTAATAGTGTGAATTTTGCCAACGCCTTTCCTAGTAACGCTTCGATCTAAGATATGGTAACTCTTTCTTGTCGTAGGTGGTGGTTTGTGTTAAACTCAGACCCTGAATGGAGAATAAAGTAGCACACAAACTGGCCGCCTAAACGACTACATTTCCATCTAATTTATGTTGAACCACTGCATTTAAAGAAATTGCAACGTCTCAATAGCATGGTTACCCTCTCAAGATGTAACATCAAATCTCAATTTACAATATTTTGTAAAGAAAAGAACCCATACGACAAATTTCTTGCAATAGTGCAATCTAGCATAGCAACAAGGGATACTATGCTCCTTTTCGGAGTTTGGACCCTATTTTTTTAAAACGCAATTTTTCTCAAGTGCATTTTCAAACACACATATTTCATCAATTTTTATCGAAATCTACTAAAATAATTTTTAGCCAAACAAACCAGGGGCGACATTGGGAAAGGGTGCATTATGAATGTAAAACTTCTGGCCAAGGCACAACAATGTAATATAACTCGTTCACATGTCATAACTATTATTGTAGCATATTTCTGGCGAAGGCATAGTAATAATGTAAATAAAACTGGTTCAAAACTTATCAGAATGCAATTACAAAGACACCGAATGATATAATCAACCGTGTTTCCATTCTATCCCTTTCCTTTCTATTGGCTTTGTGATGAAAGAGGCTGTTTCTAAAACAAATATACATCAAGCAAAATAGGAAGAGGATGACGATGTATCAGCCAGCACCTGCAAGTAACGATAAACATGTTAAATCTCAAATCCACATTTATATATATTTGAAAACAGACAGTCGTATTGAAATACCTCGAGTTGATCTTCGGTGAATGAATCTTTCTGAACACTCCATGTATCAGCATGGGTGCGTCGGAACTCCGCAATTGCTTTTGTAACAGTGGATTTCACGGGTGACGGCTCCGAAACAAATTGAGCCAGTAGAGTAACATGCTCAGGCATCCAACTGAAACAAATTTTTGATCATTGGAAAAAATTAAAACGATGGATCAACTGTATTATTACACTTCAGCAAGCTGCTTCAACTAATCCAACACAACAAGAAAGGTCTGGAGTGGAGTATGATAATACGATATTGAGGCGAAAATGAGGCAAAAGGTTTTAAGTGCAAATAATACATACTACAGTTGAGGCACTTAAAACATTAAAAGAACATCTGCATACCAAACCAAACGGTGACAGCCATCCAGTCTAAGAATATTGGTATCAAAACCAAACATCATTAAATAAAATAAAGTTGGTGCAACCTTATCATTGCTCGCTCCAAGTACAAACTTCCAGGACATGTCTAGGGTCTTTGATTACTACTGACGGTTACTATTTAGAGACTAGAGAAATCATTAATCAAATCCCTTATACTAATTGTAACTTTATAATATTATCATTTGGTATGCAAATCTTAAACACGTGATCAATATATAAAAACATGGAAGTACCTGGGCATATCATAAGGAACTGATAACACACAGGCTGCCAAAGCAAGTACAGGACCATGTATGGATGCAATCGAATCCCTGGAACGCGTACTTCTGCAATCACAAACAAGCAATCAGAAGATCAGAACAGAAACCATGACAGGCTCTTTGAAGATTAAAACTAAATAATGTCTTTAGATCCTAGAAGCATGTGACGTGACACTCGTCCCTCCACATCTCTCTCTTTTTCACACACACACACACTCTCTCACATACACATGAAAGACATCATTTAGTGAGCCCCATATTAAATTCAAGGATATAAATTAGCTCAAATTTTCATTTTCATCAACTAGCCCAACTATGCATCTCTGCATAAGAGAGAGGAGGAGAATGTATGGATATAATTCTCTCCAGTAGGAACAGTAAATGGCCTCAGCACTCAACGAAGTAAACAGACCCTAGTCATGCTCAGATAGAGTTGATTTAAACTGTTTCAGGTTTGGACAGTCAACAACCAAAACAAAAGAGTTGGAATATGCATTGTTAAGTTGTGATGCATACACACAATTCCCTTTTCCATTTCAGATAAGTGTGTGCACTCCTCCATATTAATGATTTTTCAATCAGACACAGTTACAAGTGAACACACTGAACTTTGTATGTATGAAGTTTGATGCTTTATTGCCAACTAATCAATAAATCGTGATTTATGAAAAGCCAGGGGAAGGAAAAAAAACCTCTGCTTCCTCTTCTTAAATATAATATTTGCTTGATCATAAGCTCTGCAGCGAAAATCATGTGCTAAATCTTCATCCCCACCCTTCATGAGCCCAGCTAAAACTGCTGCTGCATGCTCTCTTACCTGAATAAAAAATATTCATGATGATTAAAGCCAGAACCCCATACTGAACTAGGACTCACATACCTGATAATGAACTAAGCTATGAAGTTATGTACCCCATTAGTAGACAAGTGTTTGACAAAACAGGAATAAATGAATTTTGTATCCAATGAACAATTCTGGGTTTAAGAAGTCAGCACAGTAAGGCATTGACCTAATTTGTTAAAACTAGGAAAATACTTCATCAATAGGAACTAACAGCACAAGTGCATAACTGAGAAAAAAGGCACAAAATTTGTGTGCATCAAGTTTCAAAACCTTAGTGACAGGATAGTGGAACAACTCCTCAAACATCATTATAATTTAACTGTCCTGTAGAGTTAATGAACAAGCTCCATGTCTACAGAGTCAAAAGAGCAAGTCCAAGGACTTGAGAACTCCAACTAACAGGTAACCGGAGTTGAAATAATTAGCTTACGAAAACAAAGGAAACATGAAGCAAAAGCCCATCATGATTAGTTAAAGAATCTTCTCCCCATTTTATACATAACAGTTTCTCAAATTATTAATCAAGGATGGAAAAGAAAAATAAGAATAAATTAACATAAAGGTAATTTTGAAAAGAAAATGACAATAGTCGTTTCCGAAAAATAAGCATAACTACCCTGTATAACTCTAGATGAACTAGCATCTGTTATTAAGTGTTCAATGGTATAGCTGATTGTCACAATTAGTGCCAGAAACTTGCCTCAACTTGATTGTCTGAAAGTAGTTTCTCTACAGTTTGCCAGATTTGTTGTTTGTCCAGCTTAGAGAGGGTAAAAGTGTGCCTGATACAGGATGAAAATATATTATTTAAGACCTACCGTTGTTGAGCATCATAAAGAAAAGAAACTGCTCAAAAGAAATCATAAGATTTTGAAACCTAACAGGCAAGATATCAAGTAAAACCAAAAAGAAAAAAATGATGCATCATTCCCTTATAATGTGTATCAAAAACCGAAACAGTTTCGATCTAAATAGATGGACAGTTATGGGACTCATTATAACTGAACAATGGGCAAGCAGAAGCGAACTATGTTGGCTCAAAACCCTATAAACTTCAAGGGGAATAGTCAAACTACAATTACAATGAATTGCGACAGAATAATATGACAACCATCATGTAACAGTCCTTGCATAAATATGGATGAGAATGCCTATTCCAGACAAGCTAAAATACCTGTACATGAAACTCCGTAAAAATGTTAAAGTCGCAGATCGAGTTCGCCAATTGGAATCATGGGCTGAGGAAAGAATAATGGATACAGCTTTTTGCAGATGAGGAACCCCAAAAACCATCCACTTTAGCAATGCAAAAGATGCCTTGGCCAGATTTGACAGATCTTTAGATGACGTTTCCTTCAAAGAATACACAAGGCCACAATTAACATCACAGTGCAACAGGAAAGACAGCAGAGAGTAAAACATCTAGCTAACATTTTAGAGATAAACAAACCATTTCTCTTATTTAATTTAATTCCATAACTGTTCCAAGTTTTTCAGTAGAATCACATACTAAATTTGATGGAAGAATTCCAACCATTCTTCATGTATAACTTGAAACTATGGTTGGAAATGTAAATAGAGATATTAATAAGCAATAAGAACTTAAGCAGCAAAATGTTAGAGGCAAGCGGCTATGCACAGTTCAGAACATTAATTCGCAGAGATTAGTAGAGCTAGTAGCCCACAGTGAAGACTCCTCAATAGCATTCACTTACTGGAAAAGATCAGATCCTTATATTGGATTTCGAAAGAAAAGGAAAATTGGATGACTTTAACTGACATCTCTCAGGTTTACAATGCTTCAAAACTATACTGATGTGGAAAAGTCAATTATCCATACTTCAAATACTCTCTCCTATCAATTGAAGAAAAGTGAACAATTTTTTTTGTTTATAATTCTTTATGGTTTTTTTGGGCACATCAATTTCGATTTAATGAACAGGCACACGGGGAACCTTGAGAGGAACAGGTTTCATGTCCTGCATGATACACACCTGTAAGGAGATCACAGGATACAGAAGCCCCACAATAACATCCAGCAAAACTGAAGACCTTCCAGACTTCAAAGATGAAATGATAAAATGGAACAACTGCAAAACAGAACAAAGGAAGTCCTATTGAAGCCAAGTTATAAAAGATCATTAAGTTTTAATCACGTGCTTTGATAGATAAATACCGTTTCCATCCATTTAATATCATCTTGAGAATGATCGATTGATGTCCCATTGTCAGATATTTTATTTGTTGTGAACTCCATAGTTTCAGACACACTAATGTTTTGTAAATTTAGTACTAGTTCAGAAGCTCGTTCTATTAGATAACGATCCCAGCTTCCTCCAGGTTGCATGTCCAAACTGCTGTCTCCCCCTTGATGCAAGTTTTCATGACTGAAGGATGCATGAAGCCGCATATTTGAGCATAACACAGAAAGCGTGACACCAATTGATTCCCTCACCTGTTCAGGCAAGATGGACCATAAATTTAACCGAAGACGACGAGTGTTTATTGTACAACAAAAAGAGGGGGTAGTCGACAGGCACTTTCCCCTCAAACGAGCAAATGAATGGGACTTGTACATGAAATGATCAAGTACAAAATACAAAAGCTTGTAAACATCCAGACATAATAGAAACGAACTGTACATCTATGAAGATATTGCAAATATTACAAACAAGCGCTACCTAATCAAAACCAGCTAAAAAGTATCCATGATAGCCCAGCCACGTGCAGATGAATATTAAATCAGGAAACTGTGTTATTAACATTGAAACTTCCCGAGTTTTGGAAAGTAGAAGCTCCATAAAAATTCAAAGAAAAATGGTATGGGGATATAGATGATAGGTATTGGTAAATTAGTATGAAAGAAATGCAACATATAGTGCCTATAACGCACCGACACGGACACGTGTCGGATACACCAACACACAATTTGTAAAAAAAGTACAGACACGACACGTCATCGAAACGTTAATTAAATTCTTTAAAAAATTTCATTTATATAGTATAAATTTAGTTTTATACTTGTTATTAATTTTTCTTGTTGAAATCTTTTAAACATGAGTACCTATTTATTACTTGATAATAATTTTGAATTAACAATATACATGAGTACATATTTGTTACTTACTAATAACTTTAAATTAACAATATATAATATTTCTAATATAAAGCCCGTTTAGTGCACATTAAAATGAGAGAATGCATTTTTTTGAAGTGATTTGATGGGGAATAAGTGGTTGAAAAGAAGGAAAAATTATTGATGTGGTGGAAAATATTATTTTATTGAAGAATGTGTAGTTGAAAATGAATAGAAAAATAAAAAAAATAATGTGACTCAAACGAGCATAAAAAGAAAAATGATTACTGTAGACTCGAGTATCCGAGAAGTGTCGGTATCGATTCGTGTCCGACACGCTACCCTAATTAAAGTGTCCGTGCTACAGAGTATAGTGTTGTTTCAAAAAGTAAACAACAACAAAAATTAAAGGAAGAAGAATGAATGAATACATGATAGAAGTAGATGTTGCAATTATCGCAGAGGTCCAAATCAAATAGTAATATAAACCGGACGGCAAAAGGTCCAAGTTAGTACAACAAATGGATCAGAAATGTTCAATAACCTAAAGAAACATAAGGGCAAAGGGAAACGGCAAAGGAAGGTCAGTTAATCATATGTAGAGCCATCAGCCTTTGGGAATGATAAATGGTGACACCAAAAAGGAAGAGGAAAAACAAGAATAAATAAATTGATTGATTTTCATGTAGAAAATGATCTCATAAAACTACAAATTAAGTATCCACTGCCGCTAAAGTCAAGAAGCATAAAATCGAATAACAAAGAGAAATATTTGCAGTAGATGCAATTTTTTATTTAAAGAGGGCCTAATATGAGGATGTTCACTTACTTGTGCAGACGAGTGATTCATATTATTTAGTAACTCTTCCAGAAGTTTACAATGAACCTGTATTTCAACTTCTGGCATTCTTGGCGGGGACATCTCAATGAGTGCAGCTGAAAGAAAAGTGTAGCGCTTGGCAATGACAGAAGTAGTAACTGTTTCGGTTAAAGGGTTCATCAGGCAATCCATTACTTTTTGCCTCAGAAGAGGTACCCTAGTTCCAAATTTTCCTTTCCCAGTCACTGCATAACGTATACAAGCCGTCCAATCAGGAATAGATTCCACAGATGGTGCAAGAATAATATGCTGTAATAGGACCACCATCCAGCCGTCCCATTCTTCTGAAATGCCAAAAACATCAGAATGCAGCACCCCAGCAAATGCCTCAGCAGCAACACATTGCTTAGACCTCTCTTTAGCATTCACAAACTCCTCTAATGCATTTTTTAATGCCTGTAGAACAGGCATGCCACATTCTTGAATCAACCGCTTGAAGATTCTCGCAAAGTTTGCATAAAAAGTATCACTTCCAAATAAAGATATCCAACTAGGAGTCCGGGGCCATGAAGCAGAAAAGTCGAAATAGAAGCGGGAAATTGATTTGTCTGCCAGGCTCTGAAAAGAAGAATTTCGGTGATTTCCTCCAGAAGATGCAGCATCAGAGTCGGTGATTATATGAACATGAGAAAGATTATTCAAAGTCTCCCTAAAAAATCCTTCTTCCTGAAAGATATCACTTAAAGCTCCTTCAAGGGAAGACTTGGTCTTTCTCCCCAAATCACCAGGGCCACTGGGTAAGTCAGCCGAAAATTTGTAAGGCGATTCTTTCAAAAGGGTATTCAGAGCAGAGATTGCTAGTATCCTAGTCTGTGGAAGTTGACTTTTCAGATTCTTTAAAAAGTGACCTGAAATAAGCAGAACATCACATAATCTGAGAAAATTGAAGAATATTAAACTAATTTCCACATTTGTTTAATTTGTTTAGATTGGCAACTAAAGGAATATTAGATGGTAAATTGAGCATTAAAGGCAATGTCATCAATGTAAAGTATCTTAAAACAATATTATAAATAAGGGCAGTGATTTAAGAATTAAAAACTCATGATGGATGAATTACGAACAACAGTAGCATTAGGTAGACATCAGTTACCAACCAGCAGTCTCACTCAGAACTTTTGTAGATGAATTTGGATCATTTCTGGATGCCATAGCCAGCAACAGTAGAACTCTGTTAGCCATCAAATTATACCTGAAAACAGAGGTCCAAGTGAAATCAAGCTACTCTTCTAGCATGTATGGAACAACGAATTTTTGATGGTGCAGGTGCAGATGTGCAACTATGAATGCGTGTTTGTATGCCCACTGGTTGATGATTGTCACCAAACAACCAACATAATTTATTTGGAAAAATGAAGAGCTGAAAAGAAAACAATCCATACCGCCAATGCAAGTTGGTGCTTTCAAAACTCATAGCACCAATCTCGGCAACCAAATCTGCAAAATCAGTCCTGTCTGAGTGATTTCCAGGTGTAGTGAAAATGCTTCTTGACAGTCCCGCAAAATGGATATTATACTTGACAAAAAGCTGTCAACATCACAAATAAATTACAAGACTACAGATAATAACGTAACCGCCAACCCCTTTGTCCCAATTAGATAAAAAAGGAAGGGAAAAGGAGGAAACCCCAAATTGGAAAATGAATAATTACCTCGCTGATTGCTTTTTGAGCTTTTAGGGATTCATGATGGGAGCTTTAATCCACAACGAGGTTAAATAAGACACTGTGCGCAGTACAATTCCATACAAAAATGCTTAAGCTAAAGCCACACAGTAATTGAAAAAGAAATGTACCTTGATAGAATTCCAAGAAGGAACGTAGAAAGAGCCTTGGCGTCCTGGACATAAGGAACGAGAAGAAAAGGTGTAAACAAAACTTACTTCGCACTGTTTGACATACGTAATTTTCTAAAGTTGAATACCGTTGTCAAACGCTTGAGGACAGTTTGGGATGAAAGTACTGCACAGGAACCTAAGACCACATTTTCTGGTGAGCTGGAGTTTCTCAAGTTTTCAGCAAGAGTGAGAATAATATTTGAAATTGTTGATGGCCATCTTTTCATCGTTCTCAGGAGATATTTTGCAGCACGTCTGAAGACATTAAAAACAACTTATGTATATGATCATTCTTACCAAAAGAAAAGAGACTAGAAGATAGTATGACAGTAACAGTGACAGAGACGTCACAAAATGCTGAGAAGGTTCTATGTATAGATGTAAAATTATAATAAAAATATATGTAAGCACCTAGTTCCACACACAAAAATGTACGCACACACTTCATGGCTCAAGTTACTAAAAATGATGAGAAATGATATAGAAAACACTAATATCACAAGTACCAAGAAATGGGAAGCAAATAACAGCACATTGCAGAGAAAAAGATAATATCATGGAGTGCAAGACTTCTTATGAGTGATTGTAATAAGAATATACATGAAAGCAGTCCTATACCCGTACTGCATATGTCTGACGTCTTGACCACTAAACAAACCTGCTAATATAGTGCTCAGCATAAGATTAAAATAAGCTGGAATACGATGCCAATATATATACGATAATAATTAGAAGTACTATATGGAAACAGATCCACCATTTCTTATCAATTTTTCTATCCATGCAGCCAAAAGCACTATATTTTCAATCCTTCTATTCTATGAATTTTTAAAACTAGGATTCACCATAGATGAACTATTTGTTCGTTTGACTGAACCATTTACTAACAAGGAACTCGAGTTCTGTGTAAACTACAATTCACAGGTAGATCATAATTCAAATCCCACAAGATGGCATACCCAGTTATGCTAATAGATGGAAACTGATACTTCTATCACCGTCACTCACGATTTTGGCTCCATTCAGGAAAGAGAACCAAAAAATGGACATCATGTCCATTACAAAATTTACTAACAATGCATATCATTGCAATAACTAACAGACATACAATATTAACAAGGACATGATCATATGCCAGGACAGAAAAAGGAAATTGTTCAATCACTAAGTCTTTTAAATGCCAAGACATGAAAAATGAACTATTAAGAAATCATAGCAAGAAAAAAGTCTCAAAGGTGCATAAAATTATTTACAGAATCATTTGAATTTCTATTTAATTACTATTACATGCCAAAAAATTTGTGGTTCCAGTTTCCAGGGGCCAGGGGAAAACAAATTTCTTATAGTTTATTCAAGTAGAGGAATGAAAAAGATCAGTGAACTCACGCTCGAACTGTTTCATAGCTATGCAAAGAGAGACTAAGGAGATCATCCATTAGAAGAATCACATGATCTGATGGAAACATGCTACCACTCGTGCGAAACAAATGATACGATGATTGTGATGATCTCCAAGTATTATGCATATAAGCTTTGTCTATAAGCGCCCACCGAGGCCTGTAATGGGGAACAACGGTTACTATGATACGGTAACAGTATAAATAAAGACAGAACGGATATTTACCTTCTCTTTCCTTTAGAATATGATGACACAATGTAATTGACCGGAGGTTCGATAATGGCAGTAGATTCCAGTTTCCAGGCCTGCCTTTGATTTGACCATTCCTCATATTCCGAACTTCCTGCCCATCATATAAAAAAGATTAGGTATAAGAGATACTACATGCCAAAAAGAATAATATAGTTTCATGAGGTATCCACTACCATAGTTTCCTAATGTATCCATTATACGAATGACAAGTAGTAGTAGAATGCTATCATCAGATTTTTCCTTCAACAAGAATCTGCCAAGAATGAGTGTGTAACAATGGTAAGTTTCAGAACCACCATCCAACACAATAAAAAGCAAGAATTATTATAGGTGGGAAAAATAAATTTTACTCGCAGGTTTCATGGATGACACTGGCAGCTTTTTGTCGTAATTCTGTGCTACCAATGCGTGAGCCTGTTGCCCCGGCAATCATGAAAGGAAGATGATCTGGCTCTTCAACCACCCCATTCCTATGGGATGGCCTGAAATCGGGCAAACATGATAAAACACCTTGTAGTGAAGAATCAACACGTAGAAGAGTCACTTTCAAGTGATCTTTCTCATTTCCTGGGCATCCAACAGCACAAATTAGTCAGACAACACAAAAAGAAGTAGAACATTTTTATTAGATGAATCTTTGAACTGGAAAGAAATACGGCTACTCATTTTATGTAAAGGATAGATAATTATAAACAATCAACCTTGTCCACAAACATTTTCAGTAGTATTTCAAATAATGAAATGTATTAACCAATATAACCTTTAAAATACAGTTCCATATATAGTTCTTCGGATTCATTGTAAAACTAATTTTTTAAAAAAAGACACAAGTTGTTATCAATCATAATAAATTAAAGTTTCACTTCTAAAGAAAAATATTCAAGGCAAGCATCCAAGTGTTACCTGGATCGGAATGGATTTTGGACTGGCATATCTTCAGAAGGTCATCTAAAGCAGATTCAAGGTGCACCTTTAGAAGTTCATTAGCAAATTGAACTTCTTCATCAGTAGGGACATGCCAATTTGGGGCCATTATAGGTTTGTCAACTGAAAAATCTTTCATATCGATCCATTCCTCTAATGAAGTGGCACCCTGATGGTGCAAAACACACCTGAAGAGGAAATGTTTAGCCATTAATGGAAAGGATGTGTGCACACATCCATATGATATGTATGCATTTAGTGCAAAAGTAATGTTAACCAATCAATGTAAATCAGTAAAAGAGTTGCATACTTGTATTGATCAATGGGATAATAATGAACCAAGCTTCCAAGTAATGAGCGAAGTACATGATCACCAGCCCCATTAACCTGAAAAATTGAGAGAGGTCTCAGCATATTAAAATCTACGAACTTCAAGGATAGCATGAATTTCTGAGTTTTATCAGGTACAAGTAGACAAAACAACTACATGAGAGAACTTTTTGAAGGAACAATCAATTGTATCAGAGTAAAAGAAAAACCTTCCAAGATGGTGAATCAAAGGCAGAGACTATAGCTTCTTTAAAGTCCTCCTTATAACGTAGTAGTTCCGGACCTCCATAACTGATCGCAACTGATAATACTTTCAACTGATACTCTATAGCTGTTTCAACAGCTGGAGAAAGAATGGGTTTTGCCTAGACAATTCACAATTAACAATCACTACAAAATCCAGGTCGAACTTAAATTAATCGTGAACACCATTTACAAGGAAATTAAAAATACCTTGCTTGACTGAAAGATATTTGAAGTTTCCCTTCCTCCAAAACCTGTGGTGGGTGTTCCTTTCAAAGATGATATAGCTGACACTAAAATTGGCTCGAGAAGGTGAATAACTGCCTCTCGAGGATTTGAATGAACGCAAGCACCACAAAGCAGACCAACCTCGGCAATTGCTCCAGGAAGAATATTTGAGGTGACAAACTTGGAAATTTTTTTCAGTGCCTGTCAAACATAATGTGAGCAAATTCACGACAATATTTCCTCTTAAGATGAATTTGAAGTCCTATGGTTAACTTGCTCATTCCTAGTCAAGTCACCTGCTTATAAAGTGAATCCGAGAGCCTTCCCAGCAATATTTCCAGCATACAATAGTAGTATGGGCCATCATCAACCAGAAAAGTTCCAGAAGTTGCTGGCGAACGAAGGTCTTCATTCCTGCAGCACAACCAACTACTTATTCCCAGTATAATGTGCACAGGAGAAGCTATTTATATTCTGCTTCAGAAGTATGTCCGTGTGAGCATGTATGAGTGCATAAATGATATGTGAAAAATGTGCAAAAGGACAACTATGGCAAAGACATCTGATTGTTGCTTACAGAACACTACTTGGTTCCAAGTGCTGAAGTAAAGCAAACAGGCGACAAAAGAACTCATCAAGCCATTCTGAAAAGCTAAATGACGGAAATGGTGCTGCCTCATCCATATTATCTTCCAGGCTAGCCATCTGCAAATGAAAGACAATGAGCAAATTGCCTACAGAATGTGCATATGAATATCCAAACATGAGTTGTGAAAATGAGTGTTTACACTGGAGAATAAGGAACCAATAAGTTGCATGGTTGCCAAGGTTTTAGGTGGATCATTGGCATCAATACCAAGTAATGCATTGGATAAAGCAATCATCAGAAGATCAGCAAATGAATCAGAGGCACCAACATAATCTGAATTTACAGGCAAGGCTGATAAAGTTGTGAGAAACAATGATCTTCCAGAAAATGCTACAGATATCACGGCACTCTTCAATTGGTGGGTAGCTGTCATCTGGTTAGACCATGAAAGTTAATTTTATTAAACAAACTTGCTGACACAACCAAAACATATGTGAATGACTTTATGTCTATACATGATTGTTGGTCCATGAATGGTCAGAATTGGGAAAAACATACGACTTCACCAATTTCCAACAAAAGTACAGGACTTACCGTTTCCAAAGCCATGTGGAACCTAGACGCTAAAAATGGAAGAACCAGAGAGGGCTCCACGTATGACAAAATAGAAGTTGCAGCGGCAACTGTTTCTGAAAGGCGCTCATTTTTGCTATATTGACCACGGTCAATTAATTTCAGTACAGTATTTACAAAAGAAACCCTGTCTGGTTTTCCTAAGAAAAGTCCATGCTGCTCATTGCCATCTTTGCTCCTGAATCAACATTTCTATCAGAAAACATATAACATACTGGGAGTATGTTTGAACCAACAAGGTTTCTTACAGTTGCTCATGTTGTAAGCGTTTTTGGAATGCATTCACCAAGTGGAACAAGAATCGCTCTAATGAATATGTCCAACGGCCACCATTAGAGGGATGGTAATATCTAAAAAACCAAAAGAGCATAAAAATAAGTGTGGTGTATAAACAAAACTAAACGGAAAAAGCAAAATTCTAGAAAACAAACTGCTCTAAAAGGTTGACAAATTTCTCAAAGTGCTTTTGTGCAAGACCACCAGGTTTCAATAGATACACCTACATGAACAGTGAGATAAATAGTAAAATCATTAAATTAGATCAATTTAAAGAACGTTTGGTGGATAAAGCAAAGTGTTAAATGCAATTCTTACAATTGATTTAGCAATTGCTTTTGATGGAGTGGCTGTTCTATTTGCAAACAAAAATCTTGTGTTTCTGGGAACATCCACAGAGAATGGATATGACCCACTCCCATTTGCCACAGGAACCTGTGCATATTTCATGTTTTCTTTCAATGAATGAAAACTGGAAGTTCCCCGTAGAATAAGACTGATATACTTTGCAACAGCGTGATTTCTGTTAAATTTAACTCACCACCACTCATTTGTTAGGCTGACCAATTTACTTGAGAAATTTTAAGTCTAGGAAAAACTGAACGTATTAAATTGATTATTTAAAGAGAAAGGGAGAGAGTGATATGGGTTATCTTTTAGTAACACAAATAGCATCTTATGAAAAACCAACATGCAGAACTGAATATGAACTGCAGAGATTATGTCATTACTTGGCAAGATTTCTGCTAGCGCCTATTCAGGATTGTTTAACTTTTGATCTAATTTGTTCTCTCTCTATGAAACAGGACATTCTGTTTATTTTATCTCGGCTTCATAGCTAGTTGCTGGGGCAGCTTTTGTTTTCACAGGTTCTCTTTGTATTATGAATTGCATATAAGGTCCTCCAAAAATTATAAAATGCACATGTAAGGCTATATCCAAAAACTTACTTCAGGCCAAATTATGTTTGTATCCAACAGAACTAGGACTTGGCTCATTTTCTGCAGACATGCTGTTTTCAGCTTGGTTTGGATGATTCAAAAAGTGAACTGATTTTTGAATAGATTCCATGGTGCATGGAGCTAACTTATGTTTCATTATATTATCCTTTTCTTTTCTCTGCTTCTAAACTGAAGACTAGTGTCTGTCCAAGCAAATCATATTTGCCTCCTGTATTACATGCTTCATTCAGTTAAAAGTAACCTCAGCCACTCAAACCCCTTCAGACTACCATAGCATCCATGTCTTATAATGGTCAATAGAATACCTAAAAGCTTCTGAGAGCCACTCTACACAGTAATATCAGCAAAAAGAGCAAAGCAACTATACAATCAATGGTTCTTATAACTCTCCAAGTTCATCAGAGTACTCCACGATACAGAAATCACCTGACTGCTGCATCCTCCAATCATAAGTCTGGCCACTAAAAATGGCTACCTTAACTGGGATAGGAAGCACATGTATTTGCAATGTGCAGTAAGAGGAGCATGGAGGAGGCAATGAATAATAAAATCTTTTTACAAAGTATTTAATCATTTTCTTTCCTAATCGGATTGTTTCCTAATAGTTTGTAGTTTTTCTGCCTACTAATATGTGATGGTCCCTATTCTCACACTTCCCGTCACTTGCCAAAAACAATTATAGCTAAGGTGCTCTGTTTTGACTCATCCCACCATTCAAGGCTATACATATGTTCACAACAGGTACAACTTTAACTATGGTTCTTTGCTCCGGTCTTCACATTGTGCTAGGTGTGCCATATTTCTAACCTTCTTCTCAACAGACAACCTTGCAGAAGACATTTCCAATGGCATTTCCTTTAGTTTTTTTTTGGCTTTACTTCACTTAGTCATCACATATAACAAAATAAAAATTCACCCGATGTTAGAAAGCAATCTAAATTTGACTAAGCTGGTTTGTATTTTGATAAGAAAAGTAATTTTTTTTATTAGAGAAGCATATTGTTAAGGGGATGATGAATCTGCTAAGCATCAAAGAAAATAAAGTCGATTCGAAAATACAATATACTTCCAACCAATGACAATTAAAGAGAAAGGAATGCCTTGAAACATCTTTGATTCCCTTTATATGTGGAAACCCATAAGGAAAAATAAGAACTTAGATCCGTCCAATAACTCATATCGTTCCCGCTCTTTTGCTTCAAATATCCTTAAAGGCCTCCAATACACCTCACCTATTCTAGAAGGACCCAGAAGAAGGATGGACTACCAGCTGGCTTGGCATAACAGAATCTGGTAAAGAGGGGGTGAATGACTAGACTTAGTTAGATGAGAGCTATACATAAAGGCAGAAGCTAGCAATAGAAGCGGTAATTAAGTGAGTGAAAGTGAGGCTTTGGTGAGTGTAGTCCTCTCAAAAGACTACCTGTTATTTTTCTTTCTTGCTGTAACCTTTCAATTACATCAATACAGAATTATTACCTTTGTTCTAATCGAATTCCACCATTTTTCACAGTTAGAACCTCAACATATCCTTTGTTGATCTATATCCAGATCGCCAAAAACATAGCCAAAACTATTGGTTTCCACATTATCACACACCTTTCATCCTTGCTGAAGCCATTTATATTTTAAATGAATCCATTATGCCTGCTCGGGACGACCCAACTAAAACCAACTTCCTGGAGGAGTCTACACCGAAGACCCTCGCCATCATTGTGTAAAATAAAATTATCAATATTTTCTGATCAAATTTGTAGGCAAAAAAACTATGATCACTTACAACCAAAATATAGCTACTTTTTTCAACTTTTATTCGATAAGAGAGCAGAAGCTAGTTACTTAAGACTTAGCAGAATATGAAGCATTGACGAGGGAATTTTGTCGTGTCCAAGTAAAAATGCTTTGCCTGTTGAAATATATGCTAATATTATGATGGCAGAGATGCAAGGGGAAGACGAAATCATCACATTCTGATTAACTAACGCACCATTATCCGGATAATAGAACATGTGCTCAAATACTTGGACCAGTAGAAACAACATGCACTTACCTCAAACATATTCAAGTATGTATTGAAAAGAACTGGTAAGAAACTTTCCCAGTCAATGAAGCTGTAGCTCTTTATCACACGAGCTGTAACAGAAGCCCATTGGCTGTTCCAGAATTGGCAATTCGGTATCGAATCCCAATGATCTAAACACATTTTAATCCATTCACTGCCACGAAGACATCAGAAAATCAATGTGCTGAAGAAGTCATGTCTAAGACATCAATGAGCTTTAATGGAAGATACTGGTGTGCTTACTGTTCAAAGAAGTCCTGGTTCTCTCTGTTTGTGGGAAGGAATAGACGAACAAACCCAGCACCTTCAAAAGAAGCATTATGCCATGGATTTTCGAGAAGACATCTGCCAATTGATTATCATCCAAGAAAGATGCTTATTAGAAGTACAGAAGTAACTAACAGTCTTGTGCAACAAGCCAAGAGATATTAATTATTTGATATTTTTTATTTTATCGTGGGTTGTGTTGTGGGTGGGGGGGGCAATTCTAAGAAATCAAATTAGAACAATGGCTGAGCAACTGTTAACATTATACATGCATGCTAAAGACAAAACATAGCAAAAAGGTTGTTAAATAAATCAAAGACAAGCAAAGAAGATAGCAGATATCAGTAAAATTAGTAAATCGGTCACGTCTCCAACTTGAAGTCTGAAATGTCATGTTGATCTCTGGAAATTTATGCCAGTGTTTGCAAATGTATAGAAAACATGAAGAGAATAAACTATAAGAACAAACAAATAAAAAGCTAGAGACCCCTTTTCCTCGTGGATCTCAAATGTGGATGGATCCCACAAGGTGTGCACCATTATTATACCATTTCCAATCAGAAATCAAGAAGGTGTTTGATAACAGCTTTCAGCACTTAAAACAGAACATGTTAGATCCTTATGATTATCAGCTTTCAACACAATCCTAAATAGTAAGGCAAAAAGAAGACACGTCATCAATTACCCATGACTCAATGCATTCCTGAATTAACAGGAACTGTCACTTCCACCCACCATTAAATATGGGATCCCTGCCCAATATGAAACATGTTCTTCAGAAACCTCATACAGGCGACATTCCAAGCAAAAAAAGACACACATTAATGCCTTTTTATGATCTAGCATCTTATGTAATGTCCACCTGGCCACTTCTGAGCAATACTCTCTAGCATATTTTTCCAAACAAAGTCAAACTAAACATTTTTTTAACATCTAATTCTTTTCTAATGGCTACACATCCCCTTCATTTTATCTTCTCATTATTGTTAATAAAAAAGTAAGGGTATGATAACTATAAGACGGTGCCAGGTCAGAATTTGCATCTTGTCTATATAGATAAGCAGGCTCAATTGAGCACTGAATCCTTTTGTGAATACCAGGGTAATTTTAGACCCAATTTGACGACTATTATTTGGAGAAAATAGAGTTTTGAACAATGATTTTTAGGAGAACGTGTGGTTAAAAAGTATGGAAAAGTTTTGAATTTACGTTCAGAATATTTTATTATGTGAATGTGTGGTTGAAAATAAGTATATAAAAAGAGTTTGAAAATAAGGATTGTCAAACAGGTGCTTACATGACTAGGACTATATTTATAAAAAGGAACATTTTCCATCATTGCAATTCGTTTAAAGTATAATCCTCTGGAATTTGGATTCAGACATATGGTATTAGAATATTTTGTCAATGAGAATGAAGATTACGGGAGAAGATTATGGAGATTGCATACTATATATAATTGATCGTAAATTATTGTAATTAGTATTATTCCCTTATTTAGAATGTACACAATTTCTATTTAATGTAAGAACTCTCAAACGAGAAAGCAATTCAGCCAAAACCTTGATATGGTATCAGAGTCATACCTATAATCGAAATTGCTGAATTCTCTGTATTTTTCAGTCTCTCTTCCCGCATTTTCTATGGGCAATTCTTAGCGTGAGTAATCGACGCAATTTCTGCGTCCGGTGGGTGAGTAATCGACGCAATTTCAAGCAATTGGTGGTCGGTCGACTTCTGGGTCTAGTCGACGGAGTGCGTTCTGTGAGCGGGCTCGATGTAATTTCGAGCAATTTGGGTCTGGTCGACGTTTGTGGCTGGCTTCTTGCTCGTGTTCTGACCGTATTGGAAGTCTGTTCTAGCTCCGTTTGAGAGTGGATTCTGGCCGTGTGTTGGAGTGGTTGTGTTGGTGGGCCTGAAATTAATTTTGGGCTGTTTCTGTTCGAGAAGTCTATTGGGCTGATTCTGGAAGTGTGTTGGAGTGGGCCTGCAAAATTACTTTTGGACTGTATTCTATTTAATTTTGTGGATTGATTTTAGGTGTGAATTGTTTTGGGCTACAATTTTGGAACCGGTGTGGATTGATTTTGTTTGGGTTATATTTTGTAATTTTCTATATTACAAAATATGTCGATTGACGTCTTTTGTGTGAAGTTTACTGGGAAAAATTATTCTATATGGGAATTTCAATTCAGGATGTTCTTAAAAGGGAATGAGCTTTGGGGTCATATTGATGGATCGTCTAAAGCCCTCGATGATACTAAGGATCTCAGTACATGGGAAACAC
>CAIGRQ010055677.1:0-15540 GCA_903798375.1 Fraxinus sp. D2006-0159 | reverse complement strand
TCGGCCCGATTGCCACCTCTACGCTGAGGTTTATCCCTCTTCACTTGCAAGATTTTTATGTGTTAGTTGGTGTCTTGTTGAAACTTATTAATTATCAATTCGTTAATCTGAGCGCAAAAATACTAAGAGCTTGTTTGGTAGAGATTAAAATCGGATTAAAATTAAAAAAATTGTCGTTATTGTTGACTTTTATTATGCGGGTAAGACTCAATAATGACTATATTTTCAATTTTAATTGTTACCAAATAAGCTCTACAATTTAATGTCAAATTAGCTCCACGTCACTCATTTGTCTCAAAACAAAAAGAAAGTTCAATTTTGAGACATATGGAAGATTGGTGACTGATATGAAACAAATCAATAAGTTGGGTGACCCCAATCTGAAATTTCCGCAAAAATATGTAATAAACCCTTTTAGTTTTAGATTAAACTTTCTTGTTGCTTTGCTCAACTCATAGCAGCACTTCGGCATGGAAGCCGTTCTTTTCAATTCTCAAACCCATCTCTTTACTGGTATTATTCCATAATTTTATTTTTAATAGGCTGTACTTGACGGAATTGGATGGGTTTTAACAGTACCAAGTCTAATGCTGTCAAGTTCCGTCTGCACCAAACATATACTTGCTGGAGTTTCAATTTTATGTTACTCTAATTTTGTAATTTCATATGGGTTTTGATCATATTTTATTCCGATTTCATTTGGCTAAATTTTGTTATTTCTCTTTGTTTTTTCTGCATGCAGGCAAGCATGCTGTGCCTAATCTCCAATTCTGTAAGCCGCCATCGTGTAGAACTCAATTATCCCTCAGGAAAAAATCTTCTGAGTTAACTGGGAGGAGAATTTATTTATTAAAAAAACGTTCTCTCCGGAATGGAATGGAAAGATTTTCATTTAAACATTTTTCGGATAATCCACCAAGTGTTTGTAGAAATGTCAAGGCGGCTGCAGCAGCTGCTGAGTCTTTGAATTATGAACACTTTATACCAAAGACTGATAATGGACTTGCACGGGATGTCAACAAATTAGGGGTTTTTGAGCCCAGGAGTATGACATTTAGGAATAAGTTCTTGAATTTTGTACGGATCGGTTCCATTATTAATAATGCTGCAGAATCGTTTTTCAAGAGTGAGATAAGGAGGCGGTTGTTTGTGACTGCTGTACTATTAGTAATAAGCCGTGTTGGATATTTCATTCCATTACCTGGTTTCGATAGGAGGTTGATACCGGAAAACTACCTCAGCTTTGTCTCGGGGTCTGTTGGTGAGTCATTTTTTAACTCTATTATATTGGCAATTGTATCTGCATGCAACTGTTAAATTGCATCCAGTGTCGTCGTGTATTCTATTGGTAATTGTTCTTCTGGGTTATTTTCTGTGTTAACAGGGAATAAATCAACTATATATATGAATATATTTTTTCTTCCATGGTTGCCCTTATGTCTTCTGTAATTTAGTATTTTTGGCATCACCTTTTCTTTTGATATCGTGTTTTGAACATATAGTGTGCTTTTATTTGTGTTGTAACTTGTGGGAAGAAATATTATACAAAATTGCCACCAACTTTCTTCAATTGAGTCCTCAAACCACGTTTTCTACAAAAAAAATTAAAAAATAAGGGGTAGGAGGGAAATATCGCTCTCCTATGGGATAGGTACCAGTTGAAATTTTATCTTATTTATTTCAAAAATGATGAAAAAATGAGTGATTAGGACTTCACCTGTGCTGGCTTGGGGTGTTGCAAGCATGCGGAGGAAGCGCCATTCAGATGTAACTTTATATCCATGCTTGAAAATATGAAATTTAAACTGAGTGAGGTATTTTGGTTATTTTTCACTCATTTGCTTCATCTGAACCTTTACATAGTTGTAGATGAAACATTACAGAAGTGTAGTCCAGAAAGATTGAGCATTCACCGCATCTTGTTTTCTTTTTCCGACTTTTTCTCATTGAACAAGGGATTTCGCTAATTCAAATTACCTTCTCGCCTTTATATCTTGCTGTACTTTATTACTTTTACCTTCAGCCTTCCATTTTTTCATGAGCTTTTATATTATTTCTTAATTTATTCCATAATTGAGCCAATTCTTTGGCTTCTGGTAGAATTTTAAAAGCATTCCTCAAGTTCTGAAGTTGCGTGATAGTTTATGAATTTTGGCCCTGTTCGAACGAAGTCATCAATTTCATGGTAAAGAATGTGCTTTCTAATCATCTAATGTATTTGAACTGTATTAATCTATTTCATCCAGGAGGATATTGCTAAACACGTGAATGTTAAGGATTAATGTTTGATGAAAGGAAGCAAATTTTAGACAAGGACAGGGACAATATTGTAATATTGGTTGTTTGTACTAAATTGCCAGTATAGTGTTCTTCGTTATCTTTATTTTTTCATACTATAGTAGTAATCAATTTGTTTCTCATGGAGATTGATTTAAAGATTTGTTGTTTAATGGTCTAAAAATGAATGATGTAATTCATGTCCATATCATCTGGTATTCTCATTCGTAGTGTTTAAACAAATTGATATCGTGCTAAGTGCTGAGATGTATTGGGCAATTGTAGTAGGGTTTAGAATGAAGTGAGCCAGCTTGTTCATAGCTCATCTCTGTTATGCACTTGGATGGACTGAATATAAACATACCTTTATAGCGAGCATAAATCTTCATGTTGAGATGTGAAAATTTATTTCCACTAATTTCCTTTTTCAGATCACGAATTCATTTTTAATTAATAATTATTTTAGACTCTAAATAAATCGTGCTAGGATTGTCTTCTTTAAAAAATAATTCTTATTGTTTTTCTTCAAATACAAACAGTCCATAAAGACTTGAATTATCCTATGTGCTGGTTAATTTATATTGGATGGAAATAACAAATGAGATTAGATGGTTAGCTGGTGAGAGCTGGAAACACACTTCATTTCCATGGAATAATTGATAACCTAACTGGGGCTTGGTGTCAACTTCATTCCTCTTTAAATATCTTTTCATTTAATGGTTTTGCAGAGGAACTTGGTGATTTAACGCCAGAACTTAAGCTTTCTCTTTTCCAGCTTGGAATCAGTCCTCAAATAGGTGCATCAATCCTAATGCAGGTTTGCTAACTTTCAATCAGAGGATATTGCCATTAAATTATATTTCTAATAGCTGTATTTGCATGCCAAAGGGAGTTCCTGCAATTATTTTTCTCTTTCTGTATTTCCGTGTATCTATTGGAGTTAAATGTGCAATTAAACCAGAAGTTTTCCTTTTCATGGGGACTACATGTTGTTGACATTCACGGCATTATTGGTCTGTCACACTTTAAGTTTCAATAAGTGCATCATGTCATGTTAGTGTCATGCAACTTTGTTTGTGCTTCTTAACTTGAAGAACAATATGATTTGTTAACTGCAGATATCTGACTGTAATATGCATTCAAAGTGCATTAATATTGAACAGAGTAAAGTTTTTCAAGCAAGTAGAGCCAATCACAGCAGACCTCTAATTCTGTCGATACGATATAAATCAGAATTCGCTTTCTTATGTTTTAACACATAAACATCACCTCCAAATCTATATATGCTTCATGTCGTTATCAACTTTTGTAAGTTCGAGAAGGTTCTGACCTTTACAGAATACATTTCTGGAGATCCATTCCATTGACTTCTTTTAGAGAAGTAACGCCTTCAACAGAAACACCACAAAATGCTGGAAAATGCCAGAATGTCCTTAAAATCTTGTCAGCTTAATTTATGTCCGCAAGTGATGGAGATAAAGATCCTAATTTATCTGCTTGTTTTAAAGTTAAATATAGGAGTGGAATGTTTTAACTTTCTTTTTATTTTAAGGTAATCATTGTCTTGAGATATAGTTTTATCCTAGTTGAGTTTGTTAAAGTTCATCTACTAGTTGGATTATAATTAATATCCTAGTATATTCCAGACTACTAGTCTCTATGTAGTCCCTGTGATGAAACAGTTTAATATGTATTTGATTATTAATAGGGAAAACTCAGATTTCTTTCCATTGTTATCCTTTTTTCTTTAGATTCTATGTCTATCGTTCTCTTTTCTTTCTCTACTGTCATGCCTCAGCAAGGCTCCAAAGACCTACCTTTCTTCCCTTAGATGCGGAAATAATGGTATCTGTTCCCGAATCTGACTCCTTCGTATCTAAGTTGCTCAACAGCTTCTCAATCCTCCTCCCTAGGTTTAGAGGGGAGTAAAAGAGACATAAATCAGGTAGTAATGCTGGATTCACCGGAGCGAACTTCTGGCTAGGTGCTATCCTTTCTAGTTAGCACAATGCCTGCGGTTATTTCCAAACATTCAAGTCATAATCAATATCACATTATGTATCTTTTATTTGTCAGTTACAGTACATTCTTTTGAGTATTATTTGTTTGGCAAATGTACATGCAATTAGCAAATGCATTATGTATGGAAGTTGAATACATAACTTTGGCCTTGAAATTGTTCTCAAGCTAACTTTTATCTCTTTGTAATGTGCTAGCCTTGAGTATGGTGGTAATTATAATAAATGTCATGTTCAGGTGCTTTGTCATGTGATTCCTTCATTAGTGAAGCTGCGGAAAGAAGGCTTAGATGGTCATGAGAAGATCAAAAGTTATATGTGTGTCTACTTACTCATTTCAAGCCGTGAGACGAGTCCTCATGAATTCCTTTCCATTTACATCATTGTTAACATTGCATATAGTTTGCTTTTAAGCTTTATGGATTACTTCATCTCTTTCAGATGGTGGATCTCTCTTGGGTTTGCAATACTGGAAGCTGTGATACTTGCTTGCTATTCACTTCCATATTCAATCTATGCAGCCAGTCACAGGTAATCATGGTAGAAGAAATTCATTTTAAACTATGATCTTACACAAATAATTTATATTTTACTTTGGCAAGTTATATTTGGAAATACATCCATGCTCTTATTATTTTGAGTGGTGGTGTGAGGTGGGAATGCGGAGTTTGCGGATGGAGAGTGGCCATCTGAATTTTTCTGTTCACATTTTCTCTGTTTGTAAGATGTACTTTCTTTAAGACATTAGCATATCATCCTCATTTGAGGAGATTTTGACAAGCAGATGGTCATTTTCGTACTTGGTAGTCTGAACATTTTTAAACGTACAACTTGTCAATTTGTCTTGGAACTGATTACGCTTTTATTAAGTTTCACTGTTAACGTTCAATTTTCTGGTGAATCTTTTTTTTTCCTTATTCTGTAATAAGTGCTAATACTGTCGTTATCATTTATGTTTCTGTTCCTTTAAAGTTACAAGATTCATTGAAATTTTCTACATGTTGATATATTGCTTTTTCTTCACATCACGTCCCTTTCCACATGGAGTTAATCACTAAATACATATAGTTTGGTGGAGTGAGTGAAATGAGTTGATGTTTTAATTTTTTGATCATAATAGTCTACTGTGATGGTATTTTTCTTTTGGTATATCCGATGGTGCAAATAACTTGGTAATGCGAATTTATTGTTAAAAGAGTTATTTTTTGCCCATGGTAGTTTGTCTGTATGCATCTAGAGAGAGAGAAAATGTTCTCTTTGAAACAATGTGTGCAGTAAAAATTAGGAAAAAAAGTGTAACCATTTTTTTGCCAATTGATTCAGATACACGATTAGTAGTTGCAACTTGTAATTGCAGATTGGATCTTGTTTTCTACTAGAGTTGATTGGATTTGATCTAGAACGTTCTTATATGCAACCCAACAATAGGGACACATTTTCCTTGTACATTATTCATATTTCTTTGTTCTTTATTGGGAGAAGATATCCATATCAGTTTGCTTTATGACCTGTGAGTGTCACTAAGTGGTTTCCTATCATCTTCAAGCGGCTGATTTATTGACACGATGAAATTGGCTTTGCTATGTATATGTTGTTTTCAGGGTAAAACATGTGACAGTGACGACTTTGCTGCTGGCGTGTGGTGCAATGACTACGACATGGATCTGCGACAAGATTTCAGAGTCTGGATTTGGTATTTTCCAGGGCGTGTCCCTTGGATTTTCTTTTTTTGTCTTTCTAATTATAGGACCATGTTGTATTTTTCTTGCTTGTCTTGATATTCTGTCATTTTGACCTTTTTCATTGGAATTTCCTGGCAACTTGATATGCTACTGGCTTCTGTTCGTTGTGAAATTGGATTAACATCTGTCAACGATGAGATATCAACTCCATTTAGAGTTTGTTCGGGAGAGATTTTTCCACTTGATTTTTTTTTTTTGGGGAGAATGTAAGGTTAAATAATAGGGAAAAGTTATGGGTTCCGTAGAATGTTTAGTCGAAAATGATTTCAAAAATAATCTCTCACAAACAAACTCTTACTTTTATTAGTTTTCCACACGAACTGTATTTTTCTTGTCATGTTTGCAGAATATTATGTAGCTCTCTAATAAGTAATGCATGGTCAGGTCAAGGATCTTCTTTGATTATCTGTGTGAGCATTTTGACTGGCTACACGGATACGCTGTACAAAATGTTAACTCAGCTCACAGGTGAGTGCCAGAAACCACATCGCTATTACCTTCTATGGGTACAAATAACAATTTTGTGGTGCTGTCTTCTATTTTTGTTGGTTTATTTGATCAAACAATGCATCTTTCTCATGGTCACACGCAGCTTCATTCAGTATATTCTTGTTATTTACTTGTGCAATAGAGAAGAATAATATCTATAAATCTGTACCTCCCAATTTACTACAAGTCTTCACATGTTGAGTATCCTGGTAGGATAGTGCTAGTTTGTTTTTACTTACATGAAGGCAAGCTATTATTCTCTTTCATAGAAATTGTTTGCCTTTCCGGTTGTGAAAAACTTGGGAATTATTTCTCTCTTATCCCTGCTACTGGTAGGAATTTCCTTGAAAATTAAAAATTTATGTATTGACTTGTCAAGTGTTGTACAAATAACCATTATATGTAAAAAGTACCATCTGCATTTATGCAATGGTTAAAATTTGATGTATGATTGTGAAAAAGATAGTGACCAACACTTAATGCTTGCTTTTCCACTAGGAAGTTTTCTAACCTTGTACCCTTGGCTGAGAAAATGATAGCATATTATGTCATATCTTCCTAGTATTAATGTATTAAATTTCATTTTGGAATTTTAACCTGCTGCAGGAAGTGCTTTGAGCTGGTGGCCCTACATACTTACAGTAGTAGGTGTTTTCACTGTTGTGACTATGTGGGCAGTTGTCGTGACTGAGGGTTGCAGGAAAATCAAGCTGCAATATTATGGTTTTAAACTTGCTTCTGTGGCCAGGTGAATATTCATAGCCAATCTGACAGATACCAATAGTATCATTTAGCTGATGAGTGATATAAAATCTAAATAATTAGATATTTTTATCTTATTTGGGAGATGTTCGCATTAGTTTAAAACTTAATATTGTGTTAAGCTGTTATCATCTTGCAATAAGGATATCATAGCACGAACATTTAGCTAGCAAATTAGCCTGCTCGAAAGAGCTGTGTACTCTTCAAGCCCAACTTGAAATCAAAGACAAGTCGTGGAAAATGCTCGAACTTCACCAATCACACCTTTGAGCAGAACTCGAAGGTTCTCACAAAATTGAGCCTCACTTGTACGGTTTTGTTCATTTTGACAATATTTAACTGTTAACTATCCCACATTGTGGTGAAACTGAACTAATTTCATGAGCTTAAGATTGCAATCAAGCTTTGGCGATTATCAATGAGCCCCTGAGAGTTCAACTAGAGCATATTATTATTTACAGAACACTGGAGTAGTATTTGGTATGGAGTTGGCGTCTGGGAATTGGATTGAGTCCTTCAGATTTTGACATCTAAATTAAAATTCTGTCCCAATACTTAATTTTTCAACTTGTGCATAAAATTTGCATCAATCTTTACCAAAAGTGCACCTATTGAGACATGGCACCTTTAGTCCATTTTCTGAATAAAGTTCTGCAGAAGCTTTATTACTTCTTTATGAGAAAAGTGCCTCTCTCTCTCTCTCTCTCTCTCTCTCTCTCTCTCTCTCTCTCTCTCTCGCACGCTTCTTTTTTCCAATCCAATGCAGACACTAGGACCTATGGCCTAAACCATAGAGCTTACAGTGTGAATGGGTCCACCGGGTTGAAATTTTTTTAACAGGAGTTAATTGGCTTATCATGGTTCTATTTTTGATAAATAATAATCGCAGCTAGAACCATTTGCCTCTCAAAATATTCAAGTTGAGAACCAGAGAATGCTATATGCGGCCAACAAATGCAACTACTTGAAGGAAAAATGGGGAGGGGTGGAGGCAGATAAAGGGACCCAACAAGATAAATCAGCGAATGAGTGAAAGGATTGCATCGCCAATCTGATTTTTAAAAGTGATTTATAAATCTGACCTCATAGCTGATCCTGGTCAAGAGCTGATTGTACTGGAATTTTTTACCTCGAAATTTTTAAATATTTATGCTGTGCCATCAATTTAATTGCTCTAATAGAACTTATTTCTAGTAGTGCATTAACATTGGGACTGCTCATCGAATGATATGTTTGGAGTCTCGAGATTTTCTAATGATCGTACTGACATTCATTGTTAAATGCGCTTTTGGCAGAGAAGATTCTCCTATGACTGAAGTCGAACCATATATCCCATTCAACATAAATCCTTCCGGAATGCAGCCTGTTCTCACTACATCATATCTCCTGGCGTTCCCTAGCATCCTTGCAGGGTATTATTTGAGATGATGCCATTGCTTATCATATGTTTATTTGGGAGTATATGTGTAACGACTCGACCCAATTGTATCTCCTGGAGTATATGATTCCATATATGTTAACTACAATATGGAATCAATTTCTAGTGATATTCAGAGTTAAGTCACTTTTCTTATTTGCGTGCAAGTGATTTGCCCTTGGTTTTTTTTTTTTTGCAGTCTTCTTGGCTCACGCTTTTGGGAACATGTTAGAGATATCTTGAATCCTGAAACTTCTCGTGGTGCAGAACCCTGGGTTTTCTATTCAATTTATGCATTCTTTGTGTTCCTCTTTAATATATTTGACATTGTAAGTATTCTAAACCTAAATACTTAATGAAATGTCATTTTATGCAGTTTGATGTGTTTGAAATGTGGCATGTACTACATGTTTTTTTTCCTCTTGATGATTGCACGAGAAAATTGAATTTGTGAAAGTATCTGCAATCTCTTTGCATATCCTCACTTTAGTATGGATGAAATGTTGTTGCGTTTTAGTCAAGTGGGAAAAAAAATGGAGAGAACAATCAGCTAATATATTTTATATTTGGACTTTTTAATTGAACAGTATATTAACTATTCAGAAATGTTTCTTACATGCTTGATGAAGGGAAGCATTTGGATGTGAAAAACTCCAGATTTTCTAAATCTTTTAAGCAATTATAAATACAATGACAAGTTGACATCTGTTTCAGAAATTTAATCCATTTGTTTTCAAAGTTTACACTGGTGTACAAGGAAGTTTTGATATGTGTTTCCTTATTTCCAAAAATGAATAATTTTATCCAGTGTATGATATAATTGCATTTATTTTGTGCCATACTGGATATTTTACTCTTGAAAAAGCTTTTGCCTTGTGAGTTATTTGTCCCACATCTTATCCCGAACCCTCTTTTATAAGGGGCTGATGCATTCCTTGTAGAGTTCTGAAGACAGTACCAAAAATATGGCTTGATTGGTATGCATTAATACGTAATATATAATTCATTAAGACACTGGTGCATTATTCGAAGACCTATAGAAAAATTTGTCAAAAATTACCTAGTGTCTCTTTTTTGATATGTACATTTAGAAGTTAATGGACTGTGAGTTAAAATAAGTGGCGGTGTTGCATCTGGAAAAAAAGGTACATCTCTTTCACAACTTACCTATAACTTTTCAGGCCAATATGCCGAAGGAAATTGCTGATTACTTGAACAAAATGGGTGCAAGAATTCCAAATATAAAGCCTGGGAAGGCTACCATCGAGTATTTGACACAGATACAAGCATCAACACGCTTTTGGGGTACAATTATCTCCATAGTTTCCATTGTATTTCATAGTTTTAATGCCATTTACTTACACCAGATTTGCTCCCTCTCTCCCTCTCTTTGCGCTGTGGTGATTATTTTGCAGGTGGCTTGTTGCTAAGTGTTTTGGCTACTATATCTACCATTCTTGATCATTATTTACGCAGTATCAATGAGGGGTTTTCTATAGGATTCACGTCTATTCTAATTATTGTAAGTTCATTATTTTCGGGAATGGCATTCACATTTTTACATTATGTATTCCTTCCTTTCCGTACTCTGATTTTTTCTGCATTTATCTGTTCCTTCCACATTTACATGCTTCAGCAGTATATCCTTTCACGGCAAATGTCAAGTTGATGCCAAAAACAATAATGTTTCTTCAGTGTTCATTTAACCCAATTCCCTTTCTTTTTTATGTCTACGTTTTCAGGTGGGTTCAATTATTGAATTGAGAAGATCCTATCAAGCCTATAACGTAATGCCAAGTCTAAGCAAAGCATTAAATCGGTATGGTGTGTGACATATGAAGAGACCATCATGGTTTGAGGTCGCACAACTTTTACTGTGGCATAGTACACTATCTATCGACTTTCAGAAGTTAATGCTTCATTATGATTGAGATGCCATTCAAGGAAAAAAGGGGTCTTCTCAAATTTGTTCGTTGAACAAGTATTTCCTTCTAAATGGAATTAAGGAAGTGGTCTTTCTTACAACTCAAGATGAGGTACCTCGTCTTATCATGCCAATGCAAGTATATTTTAAGTGTCGTCCACATTCTATAGAAAATGTCGTACGGAAATTTGTCCAGAGAATGAATAGAGATATGTGTAAACTTAGACCATCAGTGTTGCAGGTGTAGACTTGTAACTAGGAGATTAGGTAGCTTCGAGGCAAACCGAATAATGCGAAATTTTGCCTACATGACTTGCCTTTGGAGATCTTATGTTTTAGGTTTTGTATTATCAAATTTTTAGTTAATTTTATGAATTGGAAAAGAATAAGATTAGAAGATACTGAATTCTCTAGGTTGTATTCTCACCTCTTACCATTTTGTTGAAGCAAAATTCTCAACTTTTGTTCGAGATCATGGGTGTCATTATTTGAGTTGACGGTTTACCACTTGTGCATATAGAAGTGTTGCACCGAAACTTTTCTCGTACTCGATGTGCTGCAAACATGGAAGAAAGGAAGATGGGCATTTAAATTTTTAATTGAAAATATGAAGTTAATTTTATATAACAAATTATTGAGATACTTCCTTTTTAATAATTAATAATCTCCCACGTAGAGTGTATACGATTCCTAATTCACACATTTACGTTATGCTGAATTTGGAAACATCAATTTTTCCTCTTTCTTTTTTACTTAATATTAATTTAAACAAGAAATTTATATATATATATGTTTTGATAATCGTGGATGTCCAGGTCGACTTACGCACACCTCGACTAATGCCATGAAGCTCTAAAGTCAGCTGGGTACTCATCTTAGTGGCCATGAGGGAACTCGAATTGTAAACAAGAAATTTATATTTAGAATAAAGATTTTGTTTTCTTTCTCACGTACCATTGATCTCGGTTGCTGGCTTGCTACCGAACAACTAGATGGTGAGCGATATTACCACTCGAGCTTTAACCTACGTGAACAACTACATGATTGTTTCTGTTTTTCTTTCGTTGCATATTTATGTATTAATTAATGAAAGATCGAGAATAATAATGTGATTACAGAGTACTATTCTAAGTGCAACAAGAAGTCCTCGTTTAAGTCTCGTTTTTTAAAAAATACATTTTTTTTTTCTTCAAATTCATTTTCAATTTTACATTCTCTCAATAAATAATTTTACATTGAAAGTCGAAATTTTTTCCAAAAAAAAATGGGCTCAGACAAGGGCTAAGTAACGATTGAGAACCTTTAGTGCAATTAAAAAAATTATGCAATAAAAGAAAAATGTAATTTTTAAAAAGAGAGAAATTATGTGTAATATTTAAGTCGCTTTCTATAATTGTATCCTATGTTAAATGTGAGGCTTTTTTGAAGTAAAAAAATTCTCAACAATAACTAGTTATTTTCTCGTATTAAATTAATACATTTTCCATTTAAGGACTTCTATTGAGTTTTTTTTTTTCTTTATCTTTAAATAATTAGATATGTCTGACGCGTTGACTTGTTTTGCTACATGACTTATTTTTTATTTTATTTACTATAATGCCAAATTCCTCACTTGGGGCCCATCAATTTCCCTTTTACTTAGTAGCTAAGCTTTGTTTCGTGGATTAAAATCAGATTTTTTTTTTGTAAATTTTAAGAAAAATTAATGAAATATACGATTGAAAATTATGAATTCTATTTTATGATTTAAATTAATTATTGATTAACTTAAATTAAAATTTATTAAATTGAGGCTATGAATTTTTATTTTTTTTAAAAAAAGATAGAGATTGGAGAAAAATAGAAAGCTTCTCTACTATCAGGATTGTACCTTAGTCCGAGTGAGGTCAAATTCAAATGAAAAAGTCAAATGCTAAAAGAGGTACAAACGTTACAGCTTCCCTTCTGTACGCTTGCCCCCACCTTTGTATTCCCCCAAAATGATCATGACGATTGACGTATATGTTGTATCCTCTTCTCTTCCTCCTCATTCACAGAGACGAATTCGAAAGGTTTGTATTGATTTTCTTTTCTTTTTATAATTTTTTTTACTGAAAGAGAACGATCTTTGGTATTGTTATTGTTACGATTATTTATATTTGTTTTTGTTTTTTTAATGGAGTTCACCATGTTCTTGATGACCAAGTATGTGTGTATAAAGTTAAACTGAAGGGTTAGGGTTTTCAAGTCCGTGCATGTTGTTCACCTCTCCGTGTGTAATATACACTTGCATGTCGTACTTTATTTTATCCGTTAATAAGATTTGGAATTACCGCGTGATTGGGTATTAAAATTTAGTTGTTTATTTTCAGAATTGATTAGTAGAATTTGAGGATGGGATTCAACAAAGTATATAAGGCGTTGCAGGAAATTTTTCCACAGGTAAGTTTAGGAGTTTGAGTTTCTGTGTGTTATTTGCAATTATTGTTGATTATTGTCTGATTTTTTAGTCACTTGTTCAGGGTTCACCCTTAGTATTTGATAGCGCATAGATTCCTTTTATAAGAGGAAGGGATCGGATAATAATCTCAATTTGTGTGTTTCTTTAATTCCTTTCTGCGGGACAGATTGATTCTCGAGTTCTTAGAGCTGTTGCAATTGAGCATAGTAATGATGCTGATGCCGCTGTTGAGGCGGTTCTTGTGGAGATTATTCCCCTTTTTACTGAAAGATCTGGACAAACTAATTCTTCCTCTGGTGAAAATAGGAACTTAGCCGAGTCACCTAAAGGTATCACTTTTCCCAATTAGAATGCTCAAATTTGTTTCTTTATTGATTTTATTATATCTCAAGGAAGTATTGAGAGTATATATTGACGGTTGAGCTATCATTACGAGTTTTATCTAGTGTGCTGTCTTGACTGTATAACAGCAATTGTGGAACCTGTGGCAACTGCTTGGATCAAGGATACATTGACTGTGAACACAAAGGGTTCCGCTGAAGAGCAAAATGGTTCAGCATCTTCTGATGTGAGCTTTAGAGTTAAGCAATCATTCCCTGGTGCAAATGATGCCAATGATGGACATAATGAGCCCTTTTATGACACATGTAGTGAAATTCTTGAAGAATGTGGGGACAGTGGGATTACTGAATTGATCTCATTGGTGCAATGTGATGAAAATAGTGTTAAGCTTAGTGTGGATGTGTCATCTCTTGTTGAACCTGTCATTGTGATGGATGAAAATAGAGAAAATAATCATCATGAAGTGTCTGGAGACCCTGAAAGAGAGGCATCAGTTTCCGTTGAGAAGTGTTCAGAAAGCAGTGTTAAGACTCTGTTTGATCAGAGTTCTCATCACACATTGGGATCTTCAAATGATGGGGATACATGTTTTGATCGAAATGTGCATGGTTGTATGCAGGATTTGGAAAATGCTGGTGGACTAGACCGAGATTGCAACACGGGTATCCTTGAAGACAATTATCAGGGAAAATCTTGTCAAGATGGAAATCGATTGGAGGTGATGAATTTCGTTGATCGGCCTATTTCATTAACAGCTAATGATCTAACTTCGAGTCCTTCAGAAAGCAGTGCCCATTTGGTAGTGGTGAGTGATATGCAAAACACCAATTTAGAGAAATCAGAAATAATGCAATTAAGTGATGATGCTTCTAAGGTGGAAGCTACTAGTGAAATGGTTGATGTTGAAGAAGAGTATACCTTGAACACCATGGTGTCCCAATCTGCCCAAATATATAGCATTGATTTTCTCGAGGAAATCATCTCAGATGCGAGAAATAACAAGGTTATAACAATTTTAAACTCTGGTAGCTTATTTGTTTTAGTTATATTAATTCCTTTGGAGTATTTAATGTTTTTAACACTTTTACTGACTTCTTGGTGTCTATATGCCTTGTGCCAGAAAATCAAAGTAAAATTTTCAAATTAGTCTTCTTTTTTATAAAAATGCTATCTAGCCCCAATAGGGTTAAGCAATAATCTAAGTGGCAGCATGGCAAAATGAAAGATGTTTCCTGCCTAATATTTTTATTTATGCAAAAATGTCTTCTAGGCAAAGTTGACGAGATTCTAGACAAGATATAATTTATTATTTACACTGAAGAGGAAGGCAAAGATGTCCAAATTGACAAGAAACTCTTTGTCAACTTTGCCTAGATGGTTCGAAATATGTTCAATATTCAAATGGAATTTTGCAAGGAGTTCTGTGTGTTTGAGGTTCGATGTTAGAATTTCTGCCATTTTTATTCTGAAAAGGGAAGCATATTGGGGTTTGATATACTCAGTTGATTATCGAAATTTGAGTCACGCAATGATATGCTTTGAATATGTAGTTTTTGAAATAAGAACGGGGAAGATAACGTGCATGATTATTTTTGCTTATTATATTAGTACTTGAGTTTCTTCTGTTGGAGCTTATTAATTGATAGTGGACCTTGATATGTTTTGGTGCAGAAAACATTGTTTTCGGTTATGGAGTCTGTTATTAGCTTGATGAAGGAAGTGGAAATCAAAGAAAAGGATGCTGAACAAGCAAAAGAGGAGGCTGCTAAGGGGGGGTTTGATATACTGAGTCGAGCTGAAGACCTTAAGAAAATGCTACAACATGCAAAGGAGGCAAATGACATGGTTGCATCTTGTCACCAAAAATACAATTGTAGTGACATATATGTTTACTGACAGAAATATCATGTTCCTTTATTGTTGCAGCATGCTGGTGAAGTATATGGTGAGAAGGCCATCCTAGCTACTGAGTTGAGAGAGCTCCAGTCTCGTGTTATCTCCTTGTCAGACGAAAGGGATAAATCCCTTGCAATTCTTGATGAGGTGAAATTAATCCCTACCCTTTGCATTGTTAAAAAAGGATAAATCTGGTATCAAGGCATATATAGTGGCCATTTTTTTGTTTATAA
>CAIGRQ010055622.1:0-11286 GCA_903798375.1 Fraxinus sp. D2006-0159 | reverse complement strand
ATCTCACTTCCTTCAGTATCTATTTAAATTCTTGATTTGCGATCTAGTTCCATTCATACGTTCTTGACGATAGATAAAATTATGATATATAATTTTCTTTTTCAAGAAAAATTAAATCTATCATAACCACGACTCGAGTCTATCTCTAACCTGAATTCAAATGATTAGAATGCATTAAAGTTTAGATTATCTATATGATTGCACATGTGATAAAGCTTATTCCTAATATGTATTGCACATATGTTAATTTTACTGTGTTATGAACTTATTGCGAGTTTTTCAATACTACAACAAGCAACTAATTATCTAATTGGTGGGCAATCAATTAAATAATGCTTGGGTATGCAAAATTAATCAAGAAACGCAAGAAATAAATTAAATTACTAGTCTTGAATTAAAACAAATAACAAATAGAGTTCATCTTTATCCAATACAAAAACTGATCTAATCTAGCATGTTAATATATAAATTACAAGAAGAATAATAGAAAAATATCACCCAGATCATGAAATAATTCAAAGATGTTGATCTTCAAGCCCAATGTTGAATTCTTCAAAATCTTGGTGTAATTAACCTTCAATTCTTTGCATGGGCTTGATTTCCTCTCTCAAAATATAGTAATTGACATCTTATTCTTGATGAATTTGATGATAATATTTTGTATGAAGAGGCACGAGAGGTTTTTTTGTGTAGCTCCCGTTCTTTATTTATAAGAGCCAGAAAATAGGTCAAAATCGTGTCCAATTTGGTTTCCAAAAAAGTTTGAATTGTGAAAGAAAACTAAAGATTCATTTGCAGAAATGGTGCGCGTGCTCCATAGAACCAAATGGCTCTTGGGTTGGGGAAAATAGGAACCCTGTATGCACCATGAATTGCTCACGCATGCGCAGGTTCGTTATCGTTGTCCCCGAGTAGGTCTCAGTATTTTGACCATACCTTTATCTGCAATTATTTAATTAAGGTGATTCAAATTTTATTGTGAATTTAATTAAAAGGGCTACAATTCTTTAGGAAATACAAATTTCTCAGTTTGAATGTTTGCTATCCGAAAAATGGGTCTCAAGTTGAGGCTAAAAATTCGGAGCACAACTTTTTCTGCTGTAAATTGATTTGTGAAAATACTTCCATTATATTTCACCCCGTTGACCTCCAGTTGCATCCAATTGATCCTATATGATTTTTAATCATCGTTTTATGCTCCGAATTAACTATTAGATATTTACACTTTGGTCCCCAAACTTTGAATTTCCTTCATTTTCGCACGCTTTTCTTTCATTTCTTCCAAATCCATCAATTTGCATTGAGTTCAACCTAACAAACATAGTTAACACAAAATTAAGCTATAACTCATTCAAATTACTAACAAATACTCTAATTTAATGGTGTAGATAAGAGTACAAAATATACTTATCAAATAGCATTTCTTTTTGCATTCATTAAAAGAGTCTTTGACAGCCTAAAAAGAGAGGATTCTTGAACAAAATCATTATTTATTTCATCTACTTATTCACATTGAAAAACTTTGATTGATTGAATCAGATTTTGAAATCATCATACTCATTTAAAGTTTTCTCATCAACACTTAAGCTATCATTTCTACTACTTTTTTGAAGTGTAAGTCTCTCTTAGTACTTAATTCATTTGTATCATCTATTGCAAGAAAATCTTCATTGTAAAACTATTCTTCAAACTTATGGGTCATATTAAGATTTCTTGAAAACTCAATATTGTATAAGGATCGCTGCTTTTTGTTTGCAAATCACCGAAAGCATAGTGAGAGGTTGGATTGCACCATAAGTCAATCAATATAGTGAAAATGTCTTGCTCTTGGCACAAAACTTGGTAACAAAGGATGTAGATTATTAGGTTGGATCGAACCTTTACAATTATATCGTTTGCACTATCTCTTCCCTTTTACTTACAAGTATTTCATCTACGCTTATTATTTGATTAATTTTCGAAAAAGTCTCAAAAACCAATTCATTCATCTCTTGGTTAGTCATTATTGGACTTTCAAGTAGGACTCATATGGCCATATCGTGTTATTGTAATCAATGCTAAAAATCGCTTTCCACACCTTTATATAAAGTAGAAAGTCGGTTGAGCGACATGTTGCCCGCCTTTATTACCAACCTAGGAATAATGCTCGGTCAAATAGGATTAACGGTCTGGAAGGGATAGATAAAAGATCCTGGAATAAAGAGATAGTCGAGTTCTAAAATATAGTCCATGGTAGATAATAGTTCCTCTGAATGCGTCCAATGGATCTAATGTAAGATTAGCTTCGTTGATCCTAAATCGTCGAATGAAAACAGGGAGATTATGGTCATCCTCACAAGCCCAACTTGAACTAGACTCCTACTTTCTATATTATTCCTTAATATCTAAGGTCCAATCCAATGTATCCCATGATTAATGAAGTAGGTCAAGGTGAACAAGTGCAGGAACCAAATCACACACTTACGTCATCGAGCCTACACTCTGCATCCCTGACCGATTGAAATATATTGTGAAATACATGTCATTTCCATTGGTACAACCCTTGTTTTTAGCATGAAGTATTTTTCCAGTAGAGCAATGATTACTGTAAGAAGAATAGGGAGAAACCACCTAAAAGAGACAAATGTCAAATAATCATGATTTTAAGTCCATACATTAAGGGATTGGATGGCCAATGCCCAGAATCATTGCCTGAATTCCATTGAAGAAACAAAGGCGAATGATCAAAAGAAGTTTGATTCAGATGCCTCAGAGTTACTTGCGGATAGAATTATGCAGCCAGAAAACTAATCAATCGTTTGTCTCATGTACCTTGTACGTAGAGTAAAGTTATTATCCTTTGCCTTTTCTTCTACATAGTTGGACTTGTCCTCCACTTTATTTCTCTTATACTTCGATGCAAAATGAACAAGTTTGGACAATTGTAACAATAAATTTCAAGTTTGTCACATCTCCCACCATTTTTTTTTATTTCTCCTCAAGTTTGAGAATTATATCTGTTAGGTTTTTAATGTAATTGACAAATCTGTGAATAAAAAAAACTAGATTTAATGTGTTGCAAAAGTCAAGAAGTAAGTTGTAAATACTGCTAATTGAGTTGTATTAGGTCTAGGGCTTGAGGATAGAAAGAAGGAAAAAATAGCGCCGCAATTTCGCTAGACTGTTGCCATGACATTGCTCGAGCGACAGAAATAGAAACATTATCGCTAGCCTGTCGTATTGCCTTCGCTCGAGCGACATACTGTCGATCGTCTATCGCCCAAATTTCGCTTGAGCTATAGCGTTATCCAGAAAATTTTAATTCACGTTTTTAAGGCTTTTTATCCGGCTCATTCATCCCTAAACCTAGAGTATAAAAACCAGAATGCCTCTGAATGATTTTTTTTCAAGGTTGAACATTGAGAGAACACATACTGCTTCTTGTCTACTTTATCAAATTCATCCATAACTTTCAACCTTCGTTGTTTTGCTTTGTTCTTGGCATTGAAAACATGAAACCCACTTAATCCAAATACCAAACTGCTACTTCCATCTGTCAGAGTTTTGAAGATCAAGAAAATGTGACTAGAGTTCTAGTTGTTGGAGAACATGGAGTTTTTCGTTGATCTACAGGAGATAGGCAAATTCATAAAGTCGAGAATTGGTGCAAAGAGCACTCAATTCAGGAAGGCTTTGAAAACTGTAAGGGGACTTGGTACAGGAGCACACAATTCAGGAGGGTTATGAGAATTGTAGTCAGGAGGTCAGAAGTACTAGTGATAGTCGCGTCTGACAGACTGTAAGTTCATAATTCATTTATAGTGGTTGTGACAGGCAAAGTGCCCGTAGTTTTTACCTAATTGTTTCTCCGTGATCATTCCGTGTATTGTTATCATTTTTATATAATCGTAGTAATTCAATATAGGAAAATTAGAATGTTTGATTAATCATTTAGAAATAATTAAAAGTGACTTACTGCTATTTAATTATTAATTTTTAATTCTTCATAATCACCTATTCACCCATCTCTAGGTATAGTTTGGATCTAACATCGTATTTCAATTGGTATCAGAGCTATATTTCGATTCCTAACCAATAAATTAATCTAGATGATTCAGCTTCTATCTGTGCCTCCTTTTCTGACGGAAGCAACTATACTTACTGAAAAGTTCGAATAAGAGCATTCTTTAAAGTATTGGATGAGCATATTTGGATTAGTGTACAAAACGGTTGGACTGCACCTTCATCCACTGTTTCTAGTGTTGTTATACCTACTGACGTTTCTTTTTGGACCAAAGATCAAGTTGCTTATTGCAACTGGAATTGTAAATGGATTCATGCTCTTTTATGGCTTTGTTTGTAGATGAGTTTAGAAGTGTTTCGATGTGTGAAACTGCTAAAGAGGTTTGGGATAACTTAGAAACCACACACGAGGGAACTAAAACGGTTAAAAATTCTAAATTGTAGATGTTAACCACTAAGTTTGAAGATATTAGAATGAAGAACGATGAATCGTTCGANATGAGTTTAGAAGTGTTTCGATGTGTGAAACTGCTAAAGAGGTTTGAGATATTTTAGAGACCACACATGAGGGTACCAAAACTATTAAGAACTCCAAGCTGCAAATGTTAACCTCTAGGTTTGAAGAAATTAGAATGAAGGACGATGAATCATTCGATGAATTCTATGCAAAGCTTAATGATATAGTAAACTCGAGTTTCAACATAGGTGATAAGATCCCCGAGTCTAAGATAGTTTGAAAAATCGTTAGATCCCTACCTGAAAGGTTTAGACCTAAGATCACTGCTATTGAAGAAAGTAAGAACTTAGATGAAGTTAAGGTAGAAGAACTCATAAGATCTCTTCAAACCTATGAACTCGCCATTTCTCAACCAAAGAAGGTAAAATCCATAGCCATGAATACCAATAGGGAAGAAGAGAGTCAGTCTACTAAAGCTAAGACGTTTAGAGACGACGAAATAGCTTGTTTCGCGAAAAAATTCAAAAGGTAGTGAGAAATAGGAGAAAACTTCACGATAGGAAAAATGTTGTCCCTAGTAAATTCTCAAAAGACAAGCATGAAAAGAATATCTTTGGGACTTTTAGTAAGAAAACCCAGTCAGTTAGATGTCATGAATGTCAAGGTTTTGATCAATATAGGAATAAATATCCTAATTTTAAGATAAATTTGAATAAAGGAAGGGGTAAGGCATTAGCATTGACTTTGAGTGATGATGAGTCAGATTCGAGTATTCAGAGTGATACCTTTGGCGGTGAGGATGAACAAAATTTTATGGCTTTCACGTCTATAACTAAGTTTGAATTTGATAAAGAGAATGATGAACAAAGTGAGAATTCTGAGGATGACTCTAAGGATGAGATTGATGTTCTGAATCTTATCGACGTTATTTGAGTAGAGTCTTAAAATCAAGAAAGTCAATAAAGCGGTACTAAAAAAAGGTTAATGAACTTGAGAGATAGAGACTCTCAGGTGATCTCCAGGATTCTACCAACAAATTAGGTGAGTTGAAAGTGGTAAATGAGAATCTAGAAGCTAAAGTTATATCATTAACTAGTGATCTAGAAAAATCTAATACTCAACTTTAGAATCTAAAAGCTAAAGTTAAATCCTTAACAACTGATCTAGAAAAATCTAATACTCAACTTTATTCCTTCATGAGTGGTACTCAAAAACTCGATAATCTGTTAGGAATGAAGAAGCCTACTGGAAATAGGCATGATCTAGGATACATTCAAAATGGTAATACTATTGCTAGTACTTCCAAGACCACATTCGTCCCAACTATTAACAAAATTAGGAATGTAGCTAATCCTGAACCCAATGGCAAGAGTATTTTAGGATCGAGACCTACTAGACAACGTAAGATCAATCGTCCTATAAATTGGAAAAGAACCTCTGAGTAGGTTTGAACCTAAGTTTTTTTCCCACATGTCATCATTATGGTGCATTAGGACACACAAGACCTAGGTAACATAAGCTCACGACTAGTAGTAAACGTCAGGATATCTCGAGTAAGGTTAACTTCCTCGCCAATCAGGTTAGCCACTTAACTAATATGATGACTTAGTTAACTAGAATACTTCTATTTCTAAGAAAGTGTAGGTTAAGAAGAGTGGCCTGAAAGGTCGTGAGACTGATCATGCTCTTAAAGGGAAGAACATCCACGTACCTCTTTGATTATTTAGGTGCATGCATGTGCACTTCATTGAGTCCATTCATTCTTGCATGCATCTCATTTGTTTTTGTTGTTGTTTTGTATGTTTGATGCATTTATGCTTTAAAATTAAAAAAATAGAAATTTGGAAAATAATAATGCGGGAAAGTGTTCTTTTACATCATAATATATAATACACTTGATTTTATTTGTTGTGATCAAGCATGTGTTTAATCAATAAGTTGTAACATATTTTTCATTGCTGACTTATGTTATTTATGGAGTACTTAGTATATGTGTCTTCCTGTACAATCTGCATTGTACACACTATGATATTGTTAGTGGGGCTCTACCGCATGTGTGAGATTTGGGAAGACAATCACATGTTAGTAAGGTGACTTTGAACATGAATTGACCTTGTTTATTAGACATAAGCTCAAGTTTATCCCCTGTAATACAAAACTCAATATCTTATGTTCTTTTTCGAAGCCTATTTGACTCGAGCAATTAAGCCTGCATGATTTCTTATAACCTGGTGCCTATGATCAACTGACTTGAGTTAACCGACCTAAAGATCGCTACATGAGTCATTTTAGTCGCTTAATGAAGATGAGCATGCACTTAAGATGTGAAAAATAATAATGAGCATACAATATTGAAAGTTGTGAAAATAAATTATGCTCGAAGTCAGAGGGAGAAAATAAAGTTTCCATACAAAATGAGTGTTTTTGTAAAGGTTCCAATGTACTTTAAATAGTTTGACTTTCATAAGTAGATGATTACACTTATTGGCAGTGGTGTTTAGAGTGTCCCTTCTCACAAAATTAAGGTTTGAAGTCCTACTTTCAAAGGATTAGTGACACTTTACACATATGAGTCACTCATACAATTTACTCCATATTAATTTGAGTTATGTATGTGGGAAGGGTTACAGTCCATTGCTTATAAGTATACTAACAACTGCATTTTTGGGTTACTGTATATTAATTATCGGTCCCTTGTCATTTGTGACAAAAAAGTAGAGTAGTATATAATAAATTTTGATATTTTGATATTGATACTTATAGTTTTTGATGTACTTAAAATTTTGTTTTGACATTAACATTGAATGTTAAAACTTTTGATTTGGAAGTATATAATATTCGTTTCAACTAGATTAAGTTTTGATATTTTGTGATATCAATGTTTGTCTTGGTATGTTAGTTTACATTGATATTGTATCTTAATTTAGCTGGTATGAATCATTACATCTTATTTTTAGCTGGTATGATTAATGATTAACTGTTTGAATTGTGTTTATCCATGTTACTGTTTTACATGCTTTTACACTGGGTTTTGAGTTGTTTGTTTCAAAAAACAGATTTTAACAAAGAAAAAACACATTTCAGCCATGACAGTTGGTTTGGTAGTAATCGTTGTTTTGAGTCTATTTTTGTTGCTACTTTGAATTTAGATTTGTAGTTTTGTCACAGAATGTCAAGGGGGGAACTTGTTAGAGTTCTAATGTAATTGACAAATCTGTGAACAAAAAAGATTAGATTTAATGTGTTGTAAAAAGTCAAGGAGTAAGTTACAAATACTGCTAATTGAGTTGTATTAGGTCTAGGGTTTGAGAATAGGAAGAAAGAAAAAATGGCCCTACAATTTCGCTAGACTGTCGCTGTGACTTTGCTCGACCGGCTGAAACATAAACATTGTCGCTAACTTGTCGTAGTGCCTTCACCCGAGCGACACACTGTCGCTCGTCTGTCGTCCAAATTTCGCTCGAGCGACATGGTCATCCGAAAAATCTTAATTCGCGTTTTTAAGACTTTTTATCATGTTCATTCATTCCTAAACCTAGAGTATAAAAACTAGCACGCCTCTGAACAATTTCTTTTCAAGGTTGAACATTGAGAGAACACATACTGCTTCTTGTCTACTTCATCAAATTCATCCATATCTTTCAACCTTCGTTGTTTTGATTTGTTCTTGGTATTGAAAACATGAAATACACTTAATCCAAATACCAAACTGTTACTTCCTATACATTTGTCAGAGTTCTGAAGATTAGAAAAATGTGACTGGAGTTCCAGTTGTTGGAGAATGGAGATAGAGGAATTCATAAAGTCTGGAGTTGGTGCAAAGAACACTCAATCCAGGAAGCCTTTGAAAACTACAACGGGGAGTTGGTGCAGGAGCAGGCAATTCAGCATGGCTATGGGAATTGCAGTTAGGAGGTTAGAAAGTAATAGTGGTAGTCGTGTTTGACGGACTGCAGTTCATAATTCATTTATAGTGGATTGTTGACTGACAAAGTGCCTGAAGTTTTTACCTAATTGGGGTTTCTCAGTGATCATTCTGTGTGTTGTTACTATTTTCATAGGACTGTTTGATTAATCATTTAGAAATAATTTAAAGTGACTTGTTGCTATTTAATTATTAATTTTTAATTCCAAATAATCACGTATTCACTCCCCTCTAGGTATAGTTTGGGTTGAACATCATAATTTTAATGTCTTCCTCCCCTTCTTGAATAATATGAATTAGACATGAATTAGTTCTTACTCTTTTGAGTAAGCAAGAGCTACGCTCTTTTAGAGAGGCCCCATATAGATAATTCCATTTATTATTGGATGGATCTTGGAAATTTCTATCTTTTATTACATGTCTTCTACCTTTTTGGTTCTTATTGTTTTTCTCTTCCTTATATTTCAAAGAAAGACTTGTTTGTAAAATTTGTTCCATTGATTTTCTCTTCTTTTCAACAATTACTCCTAGTAAGCTTGTAGTTGTGTCTATGACTTCATCAATAGTCATTTTTTCCAAGTTCTTTGATTACTCGATTGCCACCATTATACAATTGAATATTTCATGCAAAGATTGAAGAATTTTTTCGATCATTTGAAGGTAATTTTCTTTTTCATATAGTTTCATCTTATTGATGACCACCAATACTCACAAAGAGTAATATGAAATTGATTCCAATTCCTTCATGGACAGGACTTCATATTCTCCTCTTAAAGATTGAAGATGAGATTTTTTTTTTTACTTTGTTCGCACCTTTGTATGTATTTTGAAGAATCTCCGATGCTTGCTATAAAATCATAGCATTTGGCACATTTTGAATATCATCAAGGGTTTGATGAATCGTGCTAAGAGCCTTTTAATGCTTTCTCTTAGTTGCTCGTTACAACTCTCATTGTGCTTGAGACATGCCTTGTTCATTTTAAGGTTCAAAACCTTTCTCTACCAAGTTTGAAAAATCTTGACTTTCAAGATATGCCTTTAAACGAATACATCGTGTAGTATAGTTATCATTAGTGAGTTAAGAAATAGAAAGATAATTGTTGTTTGCCATCTCTTCTTTCATACTATTATAACCTTGCTCTTATGACGATTTTTGCTAGAAATTTGGAGACGAGATAAATTTTAGAAGAGGAAAAGATAATATTCAAGAGAACACTCGCTAATCTCCAAAACAATTCATGTATTTTTCAATTATGCTCCTATTGGGTACACATTAAAGTTTTTATTCTCATTGTTTTACTCATTTTCAATCACACATTCTTTAATAAAATAATATTTTCTTTCACATCAATAACTTTTCCTTCTTTTCTAACCGCACATTATCCATCAATCTATTATTCCAAAATACATTCTTTCAAAATAATGTGGCTCAAACACACCCTATAGGAATAAACTAGTACCTTAATTTATATATGAATAATCCTTAAAAACATGAATGAACTTAGCTGAATAAATAATGAACTTGACTAAATAAATAAATGATGTTTATGACAGTCTCAAAACCATAAATTGAATTAGATGATAAATATAGTACTCTCGGATAGCTCTAAAGTATGGTTCTCGGTTAGAGCATGAAGCGATTGAATCTGGATGGAAAGTGAGTATAATCACTTCAATACTTTGGGTCTAAATTGATCTAAAAAAGGATTTCATATAAACAATCAATCGTTTATTTGAATTAGACTTGGCCATTTTTTGTTTTTGCCACTGCTTATCTTCATGACCAAAATATAGAGCTATGCTGATAATGTCTTTATATGTTATCAAATGTTAGTGGCTTGCTTTGCACAATCAATAGATGTTTCAATGCATTATGTTATGTTCATACCATATTGATGGTTTGAAGAAAACATGTTTATGTTGTTTTAACCTCACATGTCCTGGTTTCATTCAATCAGGCAACCAGATAACGTTCAGTGCTGCCATTTATCCCATCTCACACCCTACATGACTTCCAAATCAGACGATTGTTTATATTTACGAAGATAAAAATTCTAAAGCTCCTCTACAATATCCCATCTCACACCCTACATGACTTCCATATCCCATACAGTAAGGTTTCATATAAGATCTTAAGTGAGTACCTTCTTTTCTATAGGACACAAACACAAACAACTGGTAGCAGGGACGTAGCCAGGATTTGAAGCTAGGGGGGCGAAAATACGGGGGAAGGGGGGCTCGAGATTTTTTTTAACTAGAAGAGAATTGAAAACAACAATTTTGAGTACCAAAATAGGCAAGTTAGATTGACTGACCAAAACGACAATCAATTTGTCGGTACAAAAATAATATGTCCATCTATGTGTCTAACGTTATACAAATTGAAAACATGAATGTTAGATGGACATCAAAAAGACAAAAAGTAAACTGCCTATCTATATAACAGATGGTAGAGATGGTTTGAACATCTGAAATTGGTCTCTTTTTGTCCTCATCACTTTAAACTCGTCAATAAGAGAATCTAATGGAAAAATCACAATAATCTCNGATTTTGAGTACCAAAATAGGCAAGATAGATTGACTGACCGAAAAGACAATCAATTTGTCGATAAAAAATAAATTGTCTATCTATATAACAGATGGTAGAGATGGTTTGAACATCTGAAATTGGTCTCTTTTTGTCCTCATCACTTTAAACTCGTCAATAAGAGAATCTAATGGAAAAATCACAATAATCTCCTTTTTTATACACACAAGCATGGTATTGGACAAAAAATCATCGACTGATAGATGGTCGGACTTCAGTGGACGATGGACGGCGTCGGCGGGGGGTTTAGCGGTTTGGGAAGTTTCGAATTGGAAGAAAGAAATCCCAAACAATAGGTGAAGCCGTGTGAAGGGT
>CAIGRQ010055598.1:0-14464 GCA_903798375.1 Fraxinus sp. D2006-0159 | reverse complement strand
TATAAGTTTTGTGTACCTTTTGAAACAATGCTCACGGTATTGCTGTTGTAGGAACACATTCGAGGAGTGAAAAGTGAAAAGTGAAAAAAGTCTTCTCCAACATATCTTCATTAGTGACTTTTTCTCCACACAAGGTTAATTTTGAACATATTCTGAATGGTTCAAAATTGTATTCACTGACGGTTATGAAATCTTGCAAACAAAAGTGCATCCACCTTTTCCCAAAGAACTTGTGAATTTTTCTCAGTGAGATTCAATTTTCAATCCATCATGAAGATGATGACGAATGAAGATGAGTGCTTTTGCACGACCCTACAGTGACACTTTGTTTCCTTTTTTATTGTCTCTTCCAAACCTTTTGAGATCGATGAATATCAGCATCGAGTACACATGACAAATTGTTTTTGCCAGATATATCAAGTGCANGATTCAATTTTCAATCCATCATGAAGATGATGACGAATGAAGATGAGTGCTTTTGCACGACCCTACAGTGACACTTTGTTTCCTTTTTTATTGTCTCTTCCAAACCTTTTGAGATCGATGAATATCAGCATCGAGTACACATGACAAATTGTTTTTACCAGATATATCAAGTGCAGCAAACTCAAATTTTATGATGTTTGCCATTTGATTAATTACACAATAAAGCAAAAAGAAATATAATTAGTTTCGAAAAATATAATTAAATATCAAGTTGTCAATATCAATATGATATAAGTTATGTGTTTTCCTTCAGGGATAAATACCAATTTAAAATAATATCTTTTCGAAACATGTACTATTTCGGGAGCATGTTGTATTTTACTATTACTTTTTCAAGAGCAATATGTCAATATATTTATGAAATATTGAAAATTATAATTTATGCTCTTTAGGAGCAAGTAATATCGTTCAAGAATATTAATTATAATGTTGTCCTACTTTAAGGATAACAGCATGATATATTATCAATTTAAATTTTGTGAAGAAAAAACATCTAAAAATAATTTAATCAAATTAAAAATACTAATTATTGTACATACAAGATATGAATTTGTATACAAGTTAATTATCAAACATGTATGAGGGAAAAAATTCGAACATGGATTGATTTCGACAAAAATTGATGCACGTGGCACAAATTGAAGGTGGGATGCTGATGATTATAGGTTAACAAATTGAGATAAATTGAAGGTGGCAAACATATAATGATTATAAACGTGATGATCGACACAAATTAACGCAGACAAATTGATAAATACTCTTTTTGTATACATATTCATTAATGTACACAAACTGATGAAAATAAATAAATTACGATGGCGGTAGATACGAAAAACTACACATAAATTATGTGTTATCTGCATAAAAAAATTCACAAATTATTAAATTCATTTTGGTACATATAATAGATGGAGTATGCTTAAAAAAAATTACTACATTCTCTAAATTTTGAAGAATTAAGTTTTCACGCTGATAACGTGTTGTGAAAAGAAAAGAAAGAATAAAAATCAATAGATGTATGTGTATTACAATAAGAACCAAAGTCCTGTATTTATAAGGTAGGATTATGAATACAATGGTAATAATTTCTAGAGTTGTAGGGATACAATTGTCATTCACTAATAAACTTATAATTTACAACAGTATTTTAACGACGCAACAAATAAATATTCTATGTATCACTCTAGTCTAGGATGATAAAAATTTAGATCCCGTCTCAATTTTTCACTATTTTTATAATATTCTTAATTGGACATCAAAAATAATAATTTTAATTTCGCTTCACATCTCGAGAAATCATAGACCTAGCTAGTAGAATCTTGCTCCATTATCATCCCTATTAAAAAATTTAAAGGTTACCTCCATTCGATCGGTTGATCTAAAACAGAAATTTTCTAAAACTTTTAATGTCATTTTATAACATTCTTCTTTATCATTATATATACATAAAAGAATTAAAGATTCATATCATTGTATTTTTTCAGGAATTCCATTTGTACAGGAAAAAATTCACAAAATTTCACTAGAATAGAGATAAAAATGGATCTCATCGTGTATTTAAAAAGAAAAAAATGTGTGGGATCCACCATTGTGTGAGTGTTATGTTGTATTTTTGTGAAATTTGTTTCTGTACGTGTAACACTTTTGATATTTTTTTGAGGTATGGAAATTGATTCTATATTCCAAAAATGAAAGAAATGTTAACTTGTGTTTGAGCCATGTTATATTGGAATAACGTATTTTGAAATAGTAGATTGATGGAAAATATGTGATTGAAAAAGAAAATCTGATTAAAAAAATAATAATAAATCTTTTTTTAGAGTATTAAAATTAAATGTTATATATAAAGAGTTTGTTGGAATACTTCAAAATTTTAACTCTCTAAATTTATAGACGCTCTCTGAATGATAAAATATGTTTTCTTTTTAAAATAAAAAGTCTATTGAAGATGCTCTTAGAGCTTTTTAGATGAGCTAAAAAATTGTGTTTATGTAAAGCAACTTAAGCTATTTTTTCGTCGAAAATATTTATAGATTTTGGCCGAAAAAGCACATTTGACTTTTCCAAAAGTACTTTTAGACTTTGAAAGTCCTTCCAAACACACTCTTAAGTGGAATAGTTAGGCATGTTTAATGGCTGTTAGTTTGAGAAAACAGAATTTTAAATATTAATTTTGTGCGGTTAAAAAGTAAAAACAAAAAAATTAAATTTAGATGCAAAATATTTTATTATATAAATGTGTTATCCAAAATATGTATGAAAATTAAATTTTTTTGAAATAATAGTTATCAAACAGTAGATTAATCAATCTTACTAGCACCAACTAATAGCGTATTCTAGATTGAAACAAATATGAAGTTTCGTTAATTGTTAGACTTTTTAAACATAGGCAACCCAGTTTAGTCTTTGCTTAATGTTGGATGACCTCCGTTAAAATTTAGCCCCACTTTGACAATTATTACAATGAGTGTTTTTTTAAAATTTAAAATAGTGATTTTTCAAGATATATATGATTAAAAAGTACGAAGAGTTTGAATGTGAGGCCCACATTCATGTGAGAGGGCTATAAAATTTTATGGCCCTTAATGACTGTAAATGTAGCAAATCTCTTTGTAAAAATAGTTGTCAAACAGGAATTTAGGCTCTGTTTGAGCCACATTTTTCTTCCCTAAAAATAAAAAATATGATCGTTATCCATCACATTAAATCATCAATTTTGAATTTTTATTTCTTATGTAAAATTCAATAACGACTATATTTTTCATTCTCATTATAGAAAAAGGTGGCTCAAGCATGCATTACATTAAGCCCCTGTTTGACATCCATTTTTAATCTCATTTTCATTCTCATTTTTCTACAGTACTTTTAGATTAAGGCTATGTTTGACATCCATTTTTTTTCATTCTCATTCTCATTTTTCATTTCAACCACACATTCTATCAATAAAATAATATTACACATAAATCCAAAAATTCTTTTTACTTTTTAACCACACATTCTTTACATCAACCACTATTCAAAAATTCATTCTTCAAAAGAATGGGTGTCATACACCCCCTAAAACAAATAAAAATGGACAAAGTTGTACTATTATGTTATCTTATTCTAGGAAGACTTGACAACGTCTATGCACACAAATTCATGTAACAAAAAAAGTTAAAGCCTACAAAAGGCTATTCTTTCCCAGCCAATAGGCTCGACTTCACTTTGGAAATAATACATACTCGACATCATTGAAGTCAAAAGGTGGTTAACAATGATTTCTCTCTATCACATCGTACGATTTTATTTCCTTAGCTTTTAAGCAAACAAGTTTTGAGCATAAAATAGTTATTTCTATATAGTAAGTAATGTTTTATTTATAAGTAATTTTAATTATACTCCTAGATATCAAGGTCTAACTCATATACTACGACACGCAATCACGACTCATTTGGAAGATGATGAAATTAAAAAATAAAAATAAAAGTACTGTCTAAATTTTATCATGTCTTTGATTCCTCGTGTCTGGAAAAGACTAGACCAAAAGAATCATAAATGAATCGTGGTCTTGTAAGAGTCTGAATTTATGGTCTCCTTCACTATTCTATATTAATATGTAACAACTCGATGAAATCATATCTTGTTAACTTTATTTTTGCTACCAATAGTTGATATGGCCACATTGGGACAACGTATCATCTCCTAAATGCTTTGGAAGTAGCGTTGGAGTCCTATATCTTTCAACATTAGAGTAGAGGTGTTTGAACACGGTGATGTTAAGCGGTAGTTTATGTGACGCTAAATTCCATTTCATTCAACTAGTTATGGGAAAAGAAGTTACAAATTTTAACCAATCGAAAGCAGTAAATCCTAACGCCACGTAGATTGGTGTTTAAAATCAGTATTATTAAGAGATATAGCAAGGGGGACATTATCATATTATTTTGGCCGTTGGCCCGTTGCAATCCAAAATATTTTCTTCTTGTAACGGGATTTTATCCTCATCTTTAGTTAAACATTAAAAATTTATTAAAAAGACAAGTTACTTCAGTTAAACGAAGAAGAAGACGTAAACCACTCGTTGTCCCAATTGATTAGGGATTGTGATTGGATTCAAAGATCAGTACCTCCTCCCCAACCCCAGCCCACTCCACTCCTCCAGAAATTATAACATCGATGTCGGTAAAGAATGAAATTTTCTTTCTTCTTCAACACTTTTCTACCTAAGTGGTCAACTCAAGAAAAACAACGTTAAGGGCATGTTTGGGTCAAATTTTAATCCGGTTTAATTCGAGTTAAAATCAAACAATCAATATCAACCACATATTTTATGGGTCCCACATCTTTTTAACAACATATTTCAAAAACTTTTATCACAATCTACTTAAAAACTGATTTTAATCCATACCAAACACCCTCTAATCGTAAAATATTGTTGATGGATGACGGTTTATACAATAGATGACTATCATATTTTTCAATAAACTAAAATGTATCCCAACTTTATTAGTGAATGCGACAATAACAACATTACGATGGACACAGTACTTATAAATAGTGTTACTCATTCAAGAATGACCACTAGTTTCTTTCACTTGTGATGATCGTCATATGACGTGTCGTTAAATGATTAGGACAAATAAAGTTTTTATTTTATTTATTTAATTGATCTTATAATTTCATGACACATTGCTAAAATCAAGATAGTTCTGGAAATTATAAATTTATGCCTAATTGTCCGTGCATGAATTAATTACATATGATAACAATTGTAAATAAATCAAGTGAGTGAAAACTTTGGGCAATGCCCCTTTGCCCGAAAGGGGCGCCCTGAGGTCCCCCACTAATCGGGGGTAACTCGGGCGCCCTTTTCGGGCAGCCTAGCAAGGCTCGAAAACTTTAGGAAGTTGGATTCATAATTTTTGGCTCTAATCATGAATCTTCAAATTACTTAATAGAGGAAAAAAAAAATCAAATGTTTCGAATATTTATTTCAATTGTAGGGAAAAAATTCAGGTAATTTTAGTTAAGAGCATGTTTGGTAGGGTTCAAAAGTCGATTAAAATTGAAAATATAGTCGTTATGTCTCTCTCATATGATAAAAGTCAATAATTAACCGCTAATTTTTCAATTTTAATATCTACCAAACGCACTCTAAGAAAAAGGATAATTTGTTATTTTATCAAATATTCAAGTGATTAGTAGAAAATATATTAAAATTAAATTACAGCTGTCAACACTCACTTTATTGGTTTAGAACTTGGGATCCAAGAAATGAAAAGAGATATTTTTTTTTTCAGAAAAGATGGTAAATTTCATTGCAGGTCACCCTAGTCGAGCAAAGCGTCAATTTGGTTACCCAACTTTAAAAAGTTTCGATCATTTCAAAAAACTTCCAAAGTTTCCCAACTCAATTCACTCCATTAGTTGATGATGCTAAACCAACGGGACTTGCACGAGCGGATGTTACTAGAATCAGACATGCACGATTTCAATTTAAGTGTCAATTTGACATATATATTATGAGTAGAAGTTAGAACGGTAGAACTTTTATTGAAAAGCCATTGATTGTTGGTTCTGAATTCAAAATTGTGTTTTTGTATAAATTTTATATTTATTTATAATTGGATTGGAAGTCATAAAGTTTTTCTTATATTAACATGTATTTTGTTGATTTTAAAGCTTCATTAAATATTAATTACAATTTCCCACAAAAGCTCAATTAGAACTTTTTAGAGAAGTTGAAAAAACTTGCTTCAACCAATGTTTTTGTAGTTAAAACCCTTCCAAAAAAACTCTGAGTCGTCACTTGATAAACTAGACCTTTTCAGTGAGCTGATTTACCATACAAGAACTTTAACAACATGTTATATTCATGTCATTTCATAGTCCATGTAAGCCCTACGTAGCATTCCCCTGAGTTAAACATCTAGGCTAGCATACTTAGTCCCTATTCGATTTAGTTAAAAAAAAAAAAAAAGATAAAAATTTAAATTAAAGTCAATAATTAATTTTAACTATACATTTTACAGCATCTCAATTTTTATTACCTTTTGAAGTATATATTTCATCAACTTTTATTAAAATTGAAGAAAATTTTGATTTTTAGCAAAATAAAATAGGAGCTTAGTGAATTGTACTAACATCGACTAATAGAGTGGTCTGGATTGAAAAGATTATGAAGTTTTGGGAATTGATTGAGACTTTTCTTAATGTTGGGTGACCTTCATAAAAATTTACCCTAAAACAAGAAAAAGAAAGTAAGAAACAAAACAAAAGAAACGGACAATGTTGTACTATTATTAATAATTGTAATCTTAACGAGGAAGACTTGACGAAGTCTATGCACGTCATTATGAAACAAAAAAGTTAAAGGCAATATTCTCTCCCAACCAATAGGTTCGACTTCACTTTGGAAATAATGCTCTCACAAAGCCTCGATAAGACCGAATTTTTACCGTGATTGTTTGACCCAATTTTTTCTCCAAAATACATTTTTGAAATAATATCTTATCGACGAATGTGAAATTAAAAAAATAGAATTTTTTTTTTGAATTTACGTGCAATATTAGTTTACTGAAAAGTTTATGCTTGAAAATAAGATAATAAAAAATGTATTTTGAAAATAATGAATATCAAACAAGGGAAGTGAGCTGAGACCGATGTGAATGACAATGAAATTTCTAAACTAGAAAGAGCAATGTCATAATACATAATTATTTATAAATTAATATAGAGAGAAAGAAAAAGGAGAGAAGAAAAATTTTAATATAATTTCATGTCATCAATCTGTATACCAATCTATAAATAATTATGTACATGTAACATTACTCTTTAAGAAAAAAAATTAAAATTAAAATTTAGCCATTCTTTCATAAATTAATCCCAAAGATTCAGAAACGAAATGTGGTCTCGTACGAGTATGAAGTTAGGTCTCCTTTGACTATTTCTATATTAGTATATGTGACAACTCAAAGAACTCATATCTTGCGTTTTTACTATAAATCTTTGATATTTTAACATTGGGATAACATATCCTCTCCTAAATGTATTGGAAGTATCGCTCGAATGTTGAGTAGTGTTATTTGAACATAGTGGTGCTATTCAATTTTTGTGAAGGACCCCTTGCTACATTTTCATAAGATTGGGGACCCATGTTTTAATTTTTCCTAGATATTTATGACTTGTAGTCGGACAGGTACACGCAAAATGACAAGACTCTACCCATCTTTCACTTGTAATTTTTTCACATCCTTCACAAGTCACTATCTATATTCCAACATTTTTTGGAACATGTATAGCTCAATAATTCATGCATTGTAGCATTGATATTAAAATAAAAATAAATTTGGAAAAATCGTCGGAGCAAAGAAACGTTATCTTTATTTCGCAAAATTCTCAAAGACGAATACGATAAACAAAAAAAAACTCATAGAAATTCAAGTAACCAAACTGTTTAAACATTTCTATTAATGTCATGAAATCTCACCATATATATTTTGAAAAGTAAGCCTCAGCTACATACTTAAAACAACTTCTCCGCAATCTGGACGGCGTTAAGAGCTGCTCCTTTGCGTATTTGATCACCACAAACAAATATGTCCAATCTGCTCGACAAATAGTAATTAAGTCGAATCAGTACACATTAAGTAAAGAAATTTCACAAACTATTGGCATTTAAGTTGATTATTACCCATAGTTCCCGTCCTGAGAGACATCTCGTCGAATTCTTCCCACTGCAACATCATCTTTGTTAGAAACAGCTAATGGGGTGGGGAAGTGATTGGCTGCACGGTCATCTATAACCACCAAACCAGGTGCATTGCTTAGAATCTCTCTTGCTGTGTCCTGATAAATTTGCCATCAGTACTTGTACTTCATAGGCATATTATGAAGTTTCAACCATTAACATATTTTCAGCAGCACATTGCTCGATAAGAATACTTAGGGATAGGGAATCTTCAATGAGAAGCAGTGGATGCTAAACCACTCCTGATTTGGAGAAAAATTTAAAGCCTAATTTTCATGTCATCAAAACCATAAGCATAATACTCAACCTTTATGCAAAACCTCGCACCTCCATTTACCAAGAAGAAAAAACAACTGTAGGAGATGTAATGTATGACCACTATTAGATGCACAATATGAAAAATCTTGTGCCAAGCATTAACCAAATCAGATTGGATCAGCCAGCATCTAGGAACTTAACCAAGACACAGTTTAGAGGCACCATATAACTTCAACTGATCTCATATTTGTGGTACATTCTGCAACTCCGATGATAAAATAAGAAGAATTCAAGTGGGATTAGTTTTCCATATACTAAGCCGAGTCCAAGAAACAAACATAGGGCTACACAATGGAGTGAAATCTAAGAATCTGTTCTCTTTGAAATTCCAGAGAGCCAAAAGTACTTCTCTTCAGCACAAGTTTTAATGATGTTCAAGAAAACCAAAAGATATTAGGCAGATGAATTATGGCGTGACATCATGCTTACAAAAAGTTCACCAATTTCTCACAAGATCATTCTACTGCAAATGACTGCTTATGGAATTTAAAAGGCCCAACACTTTGTTTCAATTTCAATATTTCAAGATAAGCAGAAGAGCAATAAGATCAGAGTTCAGACTTAATTGAAAGTGCCCCGTCCATGGATTGACTAAGAAAATCCTTCCTTAAAGCCAATGTCAGCCCTAAATACCATAATTGCTATTGGATGCATAGACACGTAACAATTGACTTTTTATGTAAAGATATTGACTAGTTTCAGAGTACATTATGCTTACCTTCTCAGAACGCAGAAACAACTTTTTTCAGTGTTAATTTCTATTGAATCCTCTACACATACATTATTCGGGTTACTCATCTTTAAGAAAGCTTTTGAAAGTCGTACTAGATTATTTTTCCAATGGAATTCAAAGTGTAATTGGTAAAATCACTTACTTCGCCAATAAATGAATTATTGATTAATAGAAATCACTTAGCTGTAGTCAATCCTGAACTTTGCAGTCTTTGCTCATGACAAAGCTTACTTTCCTCAATGTTCAGTTGAAACAATTTCCATTTCCTAGTCAAAGAGCTACAAGTTTGGTGCTGTGGGGCAAATATGTGCGGGTTAACGACAACAAAAGGCAATGCTCCAGTGTATCCATGGTTCAAATTTGAATTGCATCTTGACCATGGAGCTCAAAATTTTAAAAGGTTACTTGAAGCTTCAGTCAACAGACTCAACACTGATCAGTAATATATCCCTTGAGATAAGTTTACTAACTTAACAAAGCAAAGCTCAACTAAGATAGTTGCACAAAATTGTCTAATCGAAGAGCTATAAGTTCGGTGCTGTTGGACAAATATGTGTGGGTTAACAACAAAAGGAGATGCTGCTACAATGTACTTTGTATTCATTATTCAAAATTGAAATACAACCTGACCATAGAGCTAAACAATGCAAAAAGTTACCAGAACGTTTAGTCAACATTCACCATTAAAATAGCTCTTGAGATCAGTTTGCAAACTCGACAAATCAAGATTGAACGTGACATTTGTCATTTTATCAAAGCTCAACTTATGCTACGGTTGGTAAGCTACGAATAATATATCATCCAGAAAACTACCAAGTTACTCGAGCCCAACTTGCAAGGTTAGTTCAAGGTTGGCTTGCTATGACTTTGAGCCAAGGCAAAGATCGAACTGGAGTCTAAGCTCGTTAAATAAATTTGAACCATCATATCAGGGTCTTCCTATCAATCAACATACTACAATATTTCTAACGAGTAAAGACTAAAAGTTTCCAGCTGATCTTGATTCCCCACTTATAATGGTCATTCTTAAACTGACACATGAAAATTTTCAAATATTTAAGGTTTTAAACTAATGTATAGATAACAATAGATACAATGGCAGGTTCCACAAAAATCTACATAATAAGGAACATAACAATGCAAAGTACAAAAAGTTCACCTCATCCAGGGGATTCTCAAATTGAAGATTCACACTCTCAGCATGGGCGCGCATCACAGGTACTCTTATACAGGTTGCAGTCACTTTGACATTCATGTCATTCTGCAGTATATAAAGAAATGGGGTGTAACAAAGATAAATTTACCATGACTCTACTTGAAAAAAAACTCAAATGAATAGTGCCTAGTTCATCAAACTTGAAGAATGGACATTAAATTGCAACACTGATACTTACCCATATTTTTCTCGTCTCTTTTAGTAATTTCATTTCCTCTTCATTGTATCCATTTGAAAGAATGGGTGCATTATGTGAGAACAAGTTAAAGGCATACTGCAAGATTGAAGAAATTTATTAAAGGAAAAATACCAATCAGACACAGGGAGTGGTTATGTTCTGAATGATCAATCAGTTGAATTACAAACAAAAGGGAGCAATAGGAGAAACCTGCTCCTTGAAGATTTTACAGGTTGGTTCTTTTCCTTCAAGGACCTATTAAAATAAATCCATTCAATAGATCCATCACAGTAAAATAAGATGAAAACATTGCTAAAGCAAGAAAATGACCTCACGGGTCTGCTGTTCAAGCTCTTCCATTGCAGCAGCACCTGCACCACTAGCTGCCTGGTATGTACTAACAACCATGCGTATGACCTACAAGATTCAAATAGTGTAAAATACTAGTTAACATATAACTCATCGATAGAATTATCCACATAAAAAGTTCCCTCCATGTTTTGGTCCATAATTTCCCGGAAACTAGCATTCACAATGGAGACACAGTTGACACTTCGGAGAATTTATTTAAATTTGTTCAGAAATGTTCTTAAAAGCAACAGAGGAAATTATCAGAATCTACTTAGACATTCCATAGATCCAGTAACAGATTCCAACGGGAACTTTAACAGAAGAGTTTTCTCAGAATATTTCTTATTTAAGATTATACAGATCTGTTAAATAGAGTTTGACGAAAAAATAGCAATCTTATCATGCTCGTAATAGCACTTAAATAAATCACGTCATAGTAATAATTAGTTCAAATATTAGCCAATATTTTGTGAATGCCACTCATTTCAGGAAAAAAAAAAAAAAGCTGCTTGTTACTGTAATATTTTTGTCATATTTTTCAGACATGATTTTTTCCATTTTCCATTTTCTATTTGTTGGCTTGATGGCTAGGGTGGATCAGCGAATCCGGTTTCTGCAGTTTGAATAAATGTCTGTACTAAATTCAAGGGTTGGAATCCAAGCCACAGATACCAGGAAACATGTGATAAAAGCATTTGATGTTTTGGAGATTGCCAGAATGCAAGCAAATACACTCCAAGTTCGCAAAATGTAATGAAAAAAAAAATAAAAATACAAAGGATACATGCCTGAAGACGAGAAGACTGACACTAGATGAGCATGACAATATCTCAGATTTATGTGGGACAACTACGATGAGAATCTGGAAAGGAATAGAAAGTTGGTCAGCCTCTGAATGCCCTACATTATGAGGAAAGAAAATATTACCTATCTACAAAAGAGCGTACAATTGAAATTTGATAGGCCAAGTTCCGTAACCACAGGAAAAAAAGAGATCCAGCGCAAAGAAAATATTATGGAAATTAATCTCCTATAGGTCTGATGATGGTGAGTGGAAAGGATAAGGTAGAAAACAAAAAGGGAAAAGAGACCGATGCAATCTCAAAAGCACGTGTACTAAAGCGGTTTCAAAGCTATATTGTGTATGCAGGAAGAAGTGGACAAATTTTTAGTTAAGTTTTTGTGATGCCATCAACAGTAACAAGTATCAATTTACCTATGGGTCATAGGGTTTTGGTTATGCCATAGATATGGCAAAGTACTAGCTGACACAAACTTTGTTAAATTATTTTGACTCATAAAAAAAGCAGTTATTCTACCATCTTACCTCAAACAATCACAACTAGGGTTGATCTAAATTGAGCAAAATGCTTGTATTGAGCAGAACAGTTTAAGATTGTTTGCCTATTTGCTTTCTCGGAGTTGAAAATGCTAGAAACTTGTTGCTAGATTTCACATTCTTATCCGGGTTTTCATCGCATGCGCACATGTGGTTCCAATTAGGCATGTCATGTGTAATGGATCTTTATTTTCTATGGTTGTCAAACTAAAAGATAGTCCCTCTGGCTTTGGGGCAGGCATATTCACATTTTCCACCTCCTCACACAGCTTCATTAATAAGGATTTCCTTTCAATAAACAAGTAGTTCTATGGAAAAATGAAGAGCAGTCAGGCAGTAAAAATCTCTCTTTCTCTCTCCTTTTAACGTTTATGCTATGTTCAAACATCAAAAGATCGTTTTTTCTATTTATGACGGACAGATTTGAAAACTTGGCACAATTCATTATGATTGTGTCTTCTCAAACTTAACAAAGAGAAATTACTCAACTGCATCTTGCTTACTGTCATCTAAGTCTCTTCCGAGTTACTATATTGTACAATTTGAAGCCTTCTCTTTAAGTCAATTTTTCATAATCAAAATATCCTTTTTTCAATTCATCTTTTTCATAATCCAAATGAAAACAATTGGCCGTAAACTTCAGGGTCTCGTGGGATTAGTTGAGGTGCGCTGCGCGCAAACTGCCCGAATATCAACGGTTATCAAAAAAAATAGTCCAAATGAAAACAAACTAAGATACGTTTTTTTCATAGAATAAACAACAATGATTTTAACATCGTCTGACATCCTTTCTTCAAATATTTTACGAGAAGGCCTTCTTTACCATTAGCTCGAAGCCTAACTACAATGAGAGATCCTTCGACTTAGAAAAGTTAAGGGCTACGTTGTTCATTTGGATCTAGGTTCTTCTAAGGCTATTTAGACATAAAGCTACAACAGCTAGTCTCCATCGTAGCCTTCCGGGTAGCACATAAATTTAAAATTTGATTGAAGCTAACAAAACATAAAAATGATCTTACAGCATAGGAAAAACGTCAAGTACCCCTTTGCTTAAGAACATCAAATTTTTTTTTATCTTCCCTACTCTTCTAAAGGCATCTCTTGACAATGCACTAAAGGAAATTAATGTAACTCAAATTTGACCACACATAAACAACATAATATAATCAAATTCGCACACAAACACACATACCAATTGAAGAAAAGAACCGTGTACACACTACACATAGAATTAGAAACAGTTTAGCTCGTAAATATACTTTTGCGTGGCGATGAAGTGGAGTGGCAGCCATAAGGCAAATGATGGTCGAGCAATTGGGATTTGCTATTAGTGCACCCTTTCCACTCTTCAGCTTAATATGCTTCATAGCTTCGGGATTCACTTCTGGGATAACGAGTGGGATTTTCTCATCCATCCGAAACGCGGAGCTATTATCAACCACAACAGAACCCTTTTCCACGGCTATTGGGCCAAACTTCTTGCTTATACTCCCACCTGCACTAAACAACGCAATGTCAACATTTTCGAAGCTACTCTCGGTCAATTCTTCAACAGTGTGATCGCGGCCTTCAAATGTGAGGGATTTTCCAGCGGAACGTTTGCTGGCAAGGAGCTTGAGGGAGCGGTAAGGGAAATCACGGTCCGACAACACAGATAGAAATTCTTGTCCGACGGCGCCAGTAACCCCAACTATCGCTACGGAGGGTCCGTCCTCGCGGAGCGACATTCGGACAGTGAAATGGCCATTGGAGAGACGGGAGGTGGATGAAGTGGGACGAGGGAGGGAGAGGTTGGTGGTATTGTGAAGGAAGGGAGTGTGGAGGTGGAGAGAGAGGGTAGGTGGCTTCATTTTGCAGTGAATGGCCGGAGAGAGCGGCGGTGGCGGCGTTAAAATGCAGAGGAAGACTAGTATTCAGTTTCGTTTGTAGGTAGGTTTTAACACACTAAATGTAATAAAACCGTGGGAGGCAAAATTGAAATTTGGAGGTAGTTTTGTCACACCTATTTTGACTTTCTGGCCTTTTTGAGATTGAGAGAGACAGCCACATTTTCCTTCTTAAAATGTATTTTAAAATCGTTTATACTCTACAATGATGCTACATGTACATTT